>PVKE010050907.1:0-10806 GCA_004027555.1 Craseonycteris thonglongyai
AGGGCTGCAAAGTGAGCACTTAACCTGCGGATCATCCCATCTTCCCCAACATGTTTAGATGGAATGAATCAGGCATCTTAATGATCAGGTCGGATTACTCTGCCAATGAAATATGAGTATAAAAAAAGACTTTCTAAATAAAATTTACCTGTTTTGTCTTTGCATAGTGTAAACTTAACCTACTAGGTATAGAAGTAAGGAAGAAGTTCTGCTAAACCTCACATTAATCCTCAGAATAAGTAATATAGTAATATTCATATTAAATAAATTTCTCCTTGTTAAAAACATGCATTGAATTCTGACTAGATATTGCATTCTGTAAAATTCCAAGCAGAAAAAATTGCTAGTGAGAAATTTTATAGGAAGCTGAACATTCATATGCAATATTGGTATTAAAATATAAAATTTCAGTAAACAAATTAAAATATCTATTCAAACAGAAAACCATTTTAGTGTTACATATGATTTGAATCCTTACAGTCCCAAGATGACTTTCTACTATATCTCTATAATGTCATAAGTGTACTTAACCATAATTATTTGACTCTTTATAATTATAGTTTAGAATGCAGTTCAATTATTAAAAGTGTTTTATATTTGAAATATTTATACAAGATGTTATAAAAATCTGTTTGGCTTCTGTTCTAATGGACATTATGTCTGCATCCAGCATTTTCATTTATTAAGTCCTGACACCTTCTCTCATTTGAATGATGTTATTAGCTATTTTAAATGAAGTAAATGTTCTTCAAACATTATAAATTACTCTTTAAGTATCTGATAATGTGTTTAAATGGGCAACACACCAACAAAGTCTTGGGAAATCAATAATGAAGCTTAATTCAATCTACTACAGCTCTGCTAGATAGTATAGCATTAAAAAATTTAAGAGTATTTAAACTACTGAGAAATTTCCTGGCATTTTAATAGACCATTTTATAACAATCTTTTTCCCCCGTACAAGCAATCACAAGCATTGCTAATGGAATCAATTCAAAACTCATTAGCTTTCCTTTTTCTTTATTTCTCCTTTCTTCCTTCCTGCCTCCCTCCCTCCCTCCCTTGCCCCCTACTTTTCTTCCTTATTTTCTTTGTTTTTGTTTTATATTGGTTTTTCTTCTCCTGGTAGGGCATCTACCTTATGGCATCATTTATTACTGACAGTCCTGGGAGACTAAAATCACTTTCACTCATCAGAGATAACTGCAGGGTATACTTCAGGTGGACTAAAAGGTGGAACCTTTACAGCACTGAAGATCAATCATTAGGGAGGAAGAGAAAACACTGTGTTCCAGATCTGTAAATAAGTATAAATAGCATTGGATCAAGTTGGAAACATATCAAAGAGTTATATTTATCAGTTAGTGCTGCACAAACTGATAAACAAAATACAACTATTGAATCATAGTTCCAGCTAAATTCTTCTTCACTGTTGCCACTACATTAAATTAAGGTTTAAAATAACTAATTAGAGTCTTAAAGTTCTATCTAGCTTTATTGCCAGAGTTATCTGTAGATTAGACAAATGACAGCATATCAGCTTTAAAAATTATAAATAATAATAAAATGCTATGAAGTGCTGTGGAGGTACTAATATTTCCAAGTGTTCATGTTTGTTTAAAGCAATTAAAGTTTAGCAATGATATTTGGGGAAAGGGGCATGTTGATGTCTGTCTGTCTCTCTGTATTTATCAATCATCTATCTATCTATCATCTATCATCTATCTATGTACGTATCTATCATAATCTATCTATCACCATCTATTCCTCTATCTACTCTTTAAATAAACTTAGGTAGTTTATTAGTTATTGATAATTACTAATAAGCTAAAGTCTCTTCGGTAGCCTGAGGTATAATTTCTGTTCCTCCAGTTTATTTTCACAAATTTTAACCATAGGTAGAAGAATTTGTAGGAGTAGACTTTCTGATTTCTACAAATAGAGGGAAATCACAATTGTCCCTGTTGGAGGCTGTCTGCCAAAAACCAAAATTTGTTGTTTTTGTTATATACGAAGGCTGTCCAGAAATAATCCACCTTTAAATACCTCTATTTTTCATATTACATGGCTGTATACTTTCTGGAAAGCTCTTATATGTAAAAACAGAAAGTTATTTCAAGCTAAATCAAAAGAAAAATAGAGGCTGTCATATTGTTTAAATAATCTTTTATATGGCAAATAAAAAATCAGTAATTCAGTGTCTTACTCTCTTATATTTATGATTCCTCTGTTTCATTTTTTCTCTGCCATTCAACTATATTTGCCTGCATACATGCTTCTCACAACCTAACCAAATATTGCAAACTACAAAAACAAAAACAGTTTTCTTGGTCAAAAATGAAGGCTGGCACTCTTAATGCCATTTTGATGAAAGCTAGTGATGCTTTGCTAGTAAAAATCACTTGACTAAGACATAAAAGGGACTTTCAGAAAGAATTGTCAAGTAGAAGCCCAGGTGTTGTTTTTTAGGTAGAAGAGTCTGTTATTCTTTTTTTTTTTTTTGCATTTATTTATTTACTTTGTGTTAAATTATTTTTTTGGGTGACATTGGTAGGGAAAATTATATACCGGTAGGTTGCAAGTATGCAATTCTATAATACATCAATCATCAATACATTGCATTGTTTGTTCACCACACAAAGTAAATTTTCCTCCATTTCCATACATTTGACACTACCCACTACTTCCACCTGCTGCTCTGGTAAGCTTGCCCTCCGGTAACCACTAAATTGTTGTCTGTGTCTACGAGTTTTTACTTGTTTGTTCATCTTGTTTGTTTGTTGCTTTCAGTTTTATGTCACATATGAGTGCAGTCACATGGTTCTTGACTTTTTCTGACATATTTTACTTAGTGTGATAATTTCAAGATCCATCCATATTGCCACAAATAGCAGTACCATAGTCATCTTTTCAAATGGCTGATTAATACTATATTGCATATAAGTGTCACATCTTTATCTAATCATCTATTGCAAGACACCTTTTTTTTTCTGTCTTCTTCAATTTATTGTAATAATGTCTTCTAATTTTTAGTGTATAAGTCCTTCACATATTTTATTATGTTTATTTCTAGGCATTTTACGTTTTTTCTTGCAATTGCAAAAGTAATTTCTTTTTCTGAAATTTCTTCGTTAGTATATAGGTATGTAATGACATTTTGTACCTTAATTTTGTATCCTGAAATTCTACATTTGTTTGTTTTTTAATAGTTTTTTGGTAGAGACTTTAGGGTTTTCTATAATATATACAGTAGATTCTGTTAAATTTAAATTTAAGAAACTGGAATTCTCAAACAACCAATAAAATAAAGCAAAGAAACCATCTTACATTTATCTGGCGTGAGTGTCAGTGAACTGAGAGTGTACTGTCAAAAGTGACAATTTAATTTCTTCATCCCCACTTCAAATGCCTTTTATTTCTTTCTGTTGCCTGATTGCTCTGACTAGGACTTCTAATACTATGTTGAATAATAGTGGGGAGAGCCATTTTTGTCTTATTCCTAATTTTAGAGGAAAACTTTTCACCATTTTTCACCATTAAGTATAATTTTAGCTGAGGTTTTGTCTTATATGGCCTTTATTATGTTGAGATACTTTCCTCTATACCTATTTTATTAAATGTTTTAATCATAAATGGGTATGGTATCTTGTCAAACGCTTTTTCTGTATCTATTGATACGATCTTGTGATTTTTATTCTTAATTTTGATTTTGTGGTATGTCATATAGATCAATTTGCATATGTTGAACCATCAATCCTTGTGCCCTGTAATAAACACCATTTGATCATTTTATATATATATATATATATATATATATATATATATATATATATATATATATATATATATTAATGTATTGTTGTAATTGATTTGCTAGTATTATGTCTAGGATTTTGAACCTGTATTCATTAGAGATAAAGGTCTGTAAGTTTTTGTGTTTGTGTTAGTCTTACCTGGTTTTGGTATCAGGGGAATGTTGGTCTCATAATATGAGTTAAGTAGTATTGCCTCTTATTCAAGTTTTTGGAAGAGTTTGAGAAGGACAGATAGTAAATCATTTCTGAATGTTTGGTAGAATGCACTAATGAAGTCATATGGTCCTGGACTTTTGTTTTGGGGAAGGTTTTGGATGATGGTTTAAATTTCCTTAGTGTTGATTTGTCTATTTAGATTTTCTAGTTCTTGTTCAGTCTAGGAAGGTTATGTATTTCTAAGAACTTGTCCATTTCTTCTGGGTTATTAAATTTAGTGGCATATAATCTTTTATAATATTCTTATGTAATCCTTTGTATTTTATTGATATCTGTCATAACTTTTCATCTTTCATTTCTGATTTTGTTGGGGTCTTTTATGTTTCCCTTAGTGAATCTAGTCCGAGTTTGGTCAATCTTGAAGTGGAAAATTTTCTTTTTTGGCAAAGTGATAATTCATTACTGAGCAAGAGTGAATATAGATTTTACAGGAATATTTTCAAATAATGATTTCAAGAGTGGCAACTCTATTTGAGCTCCTATGTAGCACAACTCTAATACAATTCCTCAGAGAGAACAATAAAATAATTTCTTTTTTTTTAAGATTTATTTTATTGTTTTTGACAGAGACAGACAGAGACAGAGGCAGAGAGAGACAGAGAGAAGGGGGAGGGCCCAGAGCAGTCTCCATAGTTGTACATCATCAGTTTTTCAACATGGTTTAATTCCACACAGGTTGGCGGGGGCCATGCAGGGCAGGAGCTGGGCTGGGAACCTCCTGTATGGGAGGCATGCCCCCTTGAGTCAGTGGCCCAACTGGGGGGCAAGAACTGAACTGGGGGCCTCACACATGGGAAGCACACCTCAGTTTAGCATATGGATCCTCATAGGCCAGGGCCGGAGTTCGATCCTTGGTCCCCAGGGCTGCAAAGTAAGCCCTTAATCTGCTGAGCCATCTTAGCTTCTCCTAAAATAATTTCTTTACTCTTAATTATTTTAAAATATTTTTTTCACAATAATGGTGATCTACTCATTTAAGTTATTTCAGACTTTCAGTTAAATTTAGCCAGTATGTTAAATGCTTACGCCTTTCAAAGGGTCTGTGTTAACTGCTTCAGGGGACAAACAATCAATGAAAGACAGTATGTGGTTTAAAGATATTTATAGTTTTATTGATTTTTGAACATTTGGTCCTGTCTAAATGGTCCACGGAGATATTTAATCCACACCAAAAGAGGTCCTTGATGTTTAGTCCTATAGCAAAATATTCAGGAACATTTGGTCTATGCTGACTTATCTACCTAACCCCATGTGTCATTACCAGCTAGGTTATTGAGGCAAGAAGGGTTATTATTGATAATATAACCACAACAAAATTATTGGACCAAAAGAACATGATTGTATTTTTTATGTATTATTTCTGTAAACCAAAAGTATAAATAAATGTAATGGGATATTTAAGGCCAGGGATGTTTTCTAAATGTGGATGTTTTGGATAAAACCAAACATCAAGTACCATTTGGCATGGACCAATATGCTCATGAACATTGTGGATGTGACCGACTTTTAAGGACCTTTTGGCATAAACCAAATGTCCTACAATGGTTTTAGTAGACAGATTGATATTAAAAATAATCAGTTTTATATTCCATGTATAAGTGAAGTCATATGGTTCTTGTTTTTTCTGTCTGGCTTATTTTGCTTAGCATGATGATCTCAAGGTCCATCCATGTTTTCTCAAATGGCAGTACTTCATTTTATTGATGAGTAGTATTACATTGTGTAAATGTACCATAACTTATTTATTTATAAAGTGAAACCAAGAAAGAAACAAAAACTCATGGACACAGTCAATAGTTCAGTGGTTACCTGAGGGTAAGAGCAAAGAAGTTGTGGGAAGAGGGAGGGAGGTGTCAAATATATGGTGATGGAAGGAGAACTGCCCCTGGGTGATGAGTACACAATGCAACACATAGATGATGTATTTATAGAATTGTATACCTGGAATCTATGTAATGTTTACCAACCACAGTCACCCCAATAAATTTAACAATAAAAATAAATAAATAAATAGAAACAAACATAATATGAATATTAAAATACAAATATACAAAATATAGTTTTTAAAGAAAATAAAAAGTTTAGAGATACAGCCCAAATAATATCCGCACTGTATTTATAAAATACGTTTAAAAAGATATAAATATTATTAGCAAGAAGAACTGAGTATAAAAACTATTTCTATTGTTCCTGTGTGCCAGAACAGCCCTGGACACTTTAGATGTGCCATTTAACTGATTCTCAAAAGACATTTTATATAACTATGACTATCAGAAAACATTAAGTGAAGTTAAGCAGTTTGCTTTATGCCTTGAATTTATTAAGTGACAGAAGAACTAAGCTTCAAAACTAGATCTAACTCCAAAGACACTGTTTCAAATTGTATTACCGGTAATTAAAAACAAACAAATAAAAAATTAAATAAAAAAATATTAATAAAATAATTTAAGTTAAAATCTTTCAAATAATAAAAATAAAAAATAATTGAAAAGAAAATTTGTTTTTTTTCTGTTTGTTTTTTGACAGAGAGAGAGAGTGTGAGAGAGAGAGAGAGATACAGAGACAAAGAAAAAACTGAACTGGGGGAACTCCCCAGTTCAGCACATGGGTCCGCACGGACCGGGGCCGGGATTCGACCCTTGGTCCCTGGTGCTGCAAAGTGAGCACTTAACCCACTGAGCCATCCTGACTTTCCCAAAATTTGTTAATAGCTTTGACAAATGTTCAGATTCCTTCAAAGAAATTAAAAAAAAATTTAAACCTTGAGGTTTTTTGTCTTTTCATTTTAATAACAGCTACTATATAAATGTGTCATAAAAAATAACATTTGGATTAAAAAATACATTTTTCTTTACCTACCTTTATATTTTCCCACCCCATGATAAACACCATAATCAGTAAGTGTAATTCCAGATTTTTTCCTGCACATTAAAAATGTTTTATGAGATAAAGTAATATACATAGATAAATGACTAAGAGAAATACAAAGAAACACGATAAGATAAACCAAAAATTGATAGTAATGGGCTTTGTTTTTATATGTTTGGGGTTATACTGTATAGTCATTTTCTTGATTTTTTTTTTGTATTAACAACACCTTTGGGTGATCTTTTCATATTATTATATCTACCATATTTTTTTAACACCTTCGTAGAATGTCATGATATGAATGGGCCACAATTTATTAAAATATTTCTTTATTATTGAACATGTTTTAATTATTTATATTAAATATAATCTTAATTCTTCTCATACAAAGTAGAAAGTATCATGGAAATGATTTCCCTGATTTGCTAGGTCCAATGAAATAAAAAATTTGAATGTGATGGTTACTGTCCATTTGCCCTTTAGAAAGTGCTATAAATCTATAATACCCCTTAAATCGTATGAATAGTCTGCAAATCCTTCACAAAAACCAAAAATTTTAATCTTTTAAAAAGAATATTTTATTTTTATTTGTAGTTTTTATATTATTGATTTATGCATTTAACATATGTGTTTCTAATTAAAAACCAGTTATGGTCCAAAATAACACTATCTTAAGTCTGGGGACATAAGGATAAGCAATTCAAGCTAAATTCTTATAATATTTGCTTAATTTTTAACCAAATATATAGTTTAAAAAGCATTTTTCTTTATACTTTTATAGTCATTTTTTTCTTTATAGATTTTTTTATACCAATATTAAAAATATATTTTCTTCCAGTATGTTAGGGATTTAATTTTACATTGAGGGAATTAATTACTTTTTTCAAATGAAAGGTCAATTGTTATGATTAAAGGTTATGATTATTTGTTCCAACAGTATTAATTAAATAGTTAATACTTTCTGCAGGGAATGTGGTTCACAATTGAGGGTCTTCTTTTCTATTATTGTTTTTTCTATAGTTCTATATAATTGCCATACTGTTTTAATTATTTTAGTTTTATAATATGTTTTAATAGATAGACCATGTCTCATCTTTGCTTAGCATTTGAGAAAATTCTCAGATATCATAATATTTTTATTCTAGTTGTAATTCCATTTAAAACTTTTTTTTCTTTTTTCTTAATGAGGAAAGGATTTTTTTAAGGAGTTCCTTTGAATTTGCAATTTGAGTAGGGAAAATTAACTTTTTACAGTATTGACTTTTCTCTTTTGTTCTAAAAGTCAAGCCTTCTTTGTGTGTGTGTGTGTGTGCATTTTAGAAAACTTTATTGCACTACGCCTTTAGTGTGATTTGTTTTTGATATTATTCCCATTTTCCCTTTATTGTTTAATTTTTACTGCTTTTATACTGGACACTTTGTTGACTTTATATGTTGATCATTGATGCAGACCACTTTCTAAATTAGCTCATTAGTGCAAACAATTTTCCAGAAAAATATTTTTAATTCACTGAGATAAAGAGCTATACAAATGCAAATATTAAGAGCTTAAACTCTTTTCTACTTTGCTTTTAAGGTTTATTTAAAAATATTTTTTATTTCATTATGTAGACCCTCTACATCATTGTTGAAGGATAAATTCAGTGACATAAAATATTCTTCCTGTTTCCAAGTGAAGTTTTATTTTGAATTCTGTTCCTTCTAAATAAAAATATTTCCTCTAGGACGTTTTTTAATCTTCCTTTGTTTGCCATTACTTTTTCAACTTATTTGTGTGACTTTGTTTTTTTGGTGTGCTATATTTCAGGAGTAAAGAGCTCAAGATATTCTGTGATCTTTTTTCTTATTTTTGAACAAACTGAAAGAATGTGTTTTGATTTTGACTTTACTAAATTCACATTTATTACTTAAAAAGTTTAAAGAATGTGTGTTGTTTATGTAAAATACAATTAGGAAGTTAGGAAAGGCACACTTTTAATATACCTCGCATCAAACCAGTCAATGCTTCTTACAATAATAACTAGAAAAAGTAAACAGATTAAATTCCAAAATGTTTTTTTTTTTTTAATGTTAGAAAACTGATCCCTCAAATAGAGAAATCTGCAGCTGATTCTATCCTCAGGGCTGTTGCCAATTCTTGGCACAAATTCTAGCCAAGGGCAAAGAATGATGGTATCTGTTAATAAAAGAAAAAGTCAGCACAGCTTTTGGCAATCTCACAGGGCTGGAGAGACAAAAATGGAGTTTAGGGATGCCAAAGAAGCCAGGAATGGGAGGGAGCCATGACTTTGGTGAGAATGGAAGTACAGGGACTTGATCCAGGAGCTTTGCCAATTTCCCCTTGAGGCATATGCTGGATATTTGAATTGCAAAGGGAAGGACAATAAGAAGCTGGTCAGAAAGCTGCTGAAAGGCAGAGCAAAGTAAGCCACAGTTTCACAGTAAAAAAAAGAAAAATGAGTTCAGGACTCTGGCAAGGAGGTAAGGTCTTTATTAACATCCCAAGGTTTCAGCTGGGATCTTTAAAGGACCGCACTTTAATACAGGTTGAACCACGGGTAGACTGAGCCTTATGAAGGCTGCAATCCAGCTTCAGGTCACCCCAGTGCCTGACTGGATGGATTAAGATGATTTACCTCCAGTCTGTGCATCTTCAGGAGAAGAGTGTAAGTAAACTCTCTCTAAATGATAGCAATATCATGTACAGGTTCTAAGTGGGGCTTTATTAATATGGCCAATTAAGTGTATTACAAGATAGAGGATTTCACTGAGAACTAGAATCTATAAATTAGAGTCGGGAGAAATGAAAAAATCAATAGCTGTCACAAAAACTATTTACTCCAGTCTAGTCATGAGCAAAACAATAGGCAAATATCATCTGAGGGATATTGTGTAAAGTAGCGTAAGAACACAGTGTGACTAAATGTGATGTTTCCTGGATTGGATCTTGAGACAGAAAAAAGACATTGGGTAAAAACTAAGAAAACCTCAATAAAAGGTGGACATTAGTCAATAACTATGTATCACTATGGGTTCATTATTTGTAACAAATATGCTAACTACAATAAAATTTTAATTAAAGGAGGGAAATGGGTGTGGGGCATAGTATAGCTTTTTTTTCTTAATTACTAAGAATCTCTTATAGAAAACTGAGGATTCAGGGAGTTGTAGGACTTAAGACAGTTAGGTGACAGAATTAATACAGCACCAACTTCTTAACTCTGCCTACATTTTCTTCCTTTTGGATTATCTTTCTTTCAGGTTCTGAATATATTTATGTCAAGCTTTGTCCTAAATTCTTACTGTATTGTCATTCCAGCCAGATCTGATTTTTCACAATTAGATCAAATACTGAATTCAGGCTTGATACCTGATGTATTATAAAATCTCATTAAACAATTAAGTTAATTAAACAAATGAAATAAATAGGTTAATTAATCAATATTAAATTATAAATAAAATATAAAAAGTAGAAACCATATAGTTAATAAAATTTGTATATAGATATATAGTAAACAGTTTAATCTGGAAATACTGACTATAATTAGTTTTTATAGTTGCCTGCATGTTCAGTGATTGTTTTTTTCTGTTAAAAAATTATAATCAATCATTACACTTTTAATATGTAAATATAAATAAGGAGAATAATTTATATAAAAATCTGCCAATACATAGGTTTTTCTCCATGCTTAGCAGCTATCATTTTTCATCTTTCTTTGTTTTCACTTTTTTAGTCGTTTTACTTGAGCTTGCAATGTACACTTGCAAATAATCCAAGTATATTTTCAAATAACACTGTGCCATTTTACAAGTTCTATCCTCTGTTGGGTCCAATAGCCATGTATAACTTTTGAGTCTAAAGTCGGCACTCTACATCTGAACATTCAACCAAATGCGGACTGAAAAC
>PVKE010050908.1:0-10793 GCA_004027555.1 Craseonycteris thonglongyai
TTTTTTTTTTTTTTTTTTTTTTTTTTTTTTTTTTTTTTTTTTTTTTTTTTTTTTTTTTTAATTGCTTGTTTTTTTATTCCCATTGGTTATTTTAATTTGATGGTGTTTATGACTGTTTTTTCTGTTTTCTCATCTTTTATTGTTATGTGTCCCAGTTCTAACTTCTTTTTCAGTGGTTACAATGAACTTTACATAAAAGAAATTTTCATATATGCAGTGGTTCCTTTTCGTAAGGATGTTTCTTACTGCCATTCTCTTTGGAAATTTAAACCTTCATTTCCTCCCTTTTTATGTTTTTGTTGTTCCAATTTATCCCTATTTACTTTTACTTTTTGTTTTATGTCCAACTGCCCTCTTCAATATTTCTTGAAATGCTGGCCTTGTGCTGGAGAATTCCTTCAGTTTCTGTATGTCTGAAAAACCTTTATTTCTCCTTCATATCAAAAGGCTAACTTTGTTGGGTATAGGATTCTTGGCTAGTAATTTTTCTCCTTTAATATTTTGAATACTTTGTTCCATTCCCTTCTGGCTTGTAAAGTTTCTGATGAGACATCTGATGATAGTCTGATGGGCTTTCCTTTATAGTTTATGAGGTTGTTTTTTTCTGGCTGCCTTGAGGATTCTTTCTTTGTCTTTGACCTTTGATATCTTCAGTATAATGTGCCTTGGAGAGGGTCTGCTAGGATTCAAGTAGCTAGGGGTCCTGTTTCCTTCTTGGATTTGAGGTTGCAGTTCTTGCCATAGATTTGGGAAGTTCTCATCTACTATTTGTTTGAGTAAATTCTCCGCCCATCTCATCCTCTGCTTCCTCTGGAATACCTATTATTCTTGCATTATTCTTTCTAATGGAGTCAGATAGTTCTTGTAGATATCTTTCATTTCTTTTTGCTTTTAGGTCTCTCTCTTCTTCTTCAGTGACATTTCCAAATTTCTATCTTCAATTTCATTAGTTCTTTCCTCCATTTGGACAGCTCTGCTTCCTATGATAGCTATTTCACTTTCCATTTCTTTTATTGTGTTGTTTATCTCCAGAATTTCTATTTGCTTCTTTTTTATAGATTCCATTTTCTTTCTGAGATCATTTAGCTCCCTCTGTGTACTCTGCCAATTTTCTTTGAGCTCTTTGAGTGTTTTCAGAATTACAGTCTTGAATTGTCTGTCATTTAGCTCATATGTTTCTGTATCTTCAAATTCCTTTTCTGGAGATTTTTTCCTTTCTTTCTGAGCACCTTTGTTCACAGAGGTATTCATTGCTGTTGGAGCATTTCTTTTCCTGAACATGAGGACTTTTCCCCCAGTAGATGTGAAGAAATCTTTCTTTTACTTCTTAGCTGGTGTTGCTTCAGTGTCTTGTAATATTTTCTCTTGTTTATTTGGTTTTATCACAGTGGGTCTCCTTATAGGAGACCTCCTATAAGGTGGGCTTCTCTTTGACTCAGTCGCCCTGGTCTTTGTATGCCTCCTCTTTGGGAAGGTATGGTGGGCAATTGTATTCTATGCTTCCAAGATCCCACTGCTGTCAGAAGCTGCCACAGCTAGATCCTTCTTCTGGCTTCACTGGGAAGAATGGGGGCGGGGCTTGTTCAGAAAGGCACAGATCTGATGGCCTCACAGCATAATGGTAGCTTCCGTCTGCTGGCTTCAGCAGGAAGAGTGAGCGCGGGGTTTGTTGGGAAAGGTGCAGGTCTGATTCTGTCACAGGATAATGGCAGCTTCCCAGCAGCAGCTCACTGAAGGCCTGCCATGGGCGAGGCCTGCAGGGCAAGCCCTGGGAGATAGCAAGAGGAAGCCGCCAGGCTCTATGTTCAAGGCCACACAGTGCTCGGGTTGGGGCCCCACCTCACTGAGGGCTACTCTGCGCCTCAGCCGCCAACACACTCCCAGTGTCAGCGCTCCAGCCACTGGATCACCCGCCTCAGGCTCCAGCTGCCGGCCTCACGCTCCATGTGGGCCCCCAGCTCCAGCCACCCGGTTCAAGTGCCGGCAGTCAGGTCCTCACTCCGGTCACCCGCCCCAATCCCTGGCTGCTGCTGGGGCCTCACTCCGGCCTCTTACCCCGCACTCTGGCCGCCCTCACTGCACCCAGGCTGTTCCCCTCACACTCCCACCGGGGTCTCTCGCCACCGTCAGCCACGCCCGCTTTTTCCGTCCACCCTGCGCTCTGGCATCTGCACCTCCGCCTTTTTCTGTTCCAGGCCTCCCACCCACCCAGAGTCATTCTGCTCCTGGACCCACGCCCCCAGCTCCCACCTCCGTCAGTCTCTCCTCTGCTGGACTCCAGTCAGCCTCTGGGTCGTCACTGGGTGGGTCTCTGGGTTGTGCTTCGTTGCAGGTCTCCATATGGCTCCCTTTCTTCCTCTCTCACTTGTCTCCGTTTCTCCAGCTTTAGGTGTTTTCTTGTGATGAGTGGGTCCCTCAGCTGAGACTATGTGCTGCTTGGGGATTCTCTGGTTGGATTTTAGTTGTTTAAACTGTTGTCTTTCCAGGAGAGGTTTCAAGAGCTCCTCTCACACCACCATCTTTTTTGTTGTTGTTAAATTTATTGGGGTGACATTAATTGATATCAATTACATTGTTTCCAGGTGTACAATTTTACATTATATCGTCTATATGTTGCATTATGTGCTCATCACCCAGAATCAGTTCACTTCCCATCACCATGTGTTTGATTCCCCCTCCCTCCCCCCCCCCCCCCCCCCCCCCCCCCCCCCCCCCCCCCCCCCCGTTAACCTCAGGTCACCACTAAACTGTTGACTGTGTCCATGAGTTTTTCTTTGTTACTATCAGTTTTATATTCCACCTATAAGTGAGGTCATATGTTTCTTGACTCTTTCAGTCTGACTTATTTCACTTCATAAGATGTTTTCAAGGTCCGTCCATGTTGTCACAAATGGCTGTATTTCATCTTTTCTTATTGCTGTGTAGTATTCCATTGTATAAGTGTAAATTGCCACAACTTCTTTATCCAGTCATCTATCAGAGGACACTTTGGTTGATTCCACGACTTGGCCACCGTGAATAGTGCTATAATGAACATTGGGGTACATGCATCTTTGCAGATTAAGGTTTTCAGGTTTTTTGGGTAGATGCCCAGTAGAGGGATGGCTGGATCATATGGTAAGTCCATTCCTAGTTTTTTGAGGCATGTCCATACTGCCTTCGATAGTGGTTGTACCAGTTTACATTCCCACCAGCAGTATGTGAGGGTTCCTTTTTGTCCACAGCCTCTCCAGCACTTGTTATCCCTTGTCTTGTTGATTATAGCCATTCTAACAGGGGTGAGGTGGTATCTCACTGTGGTTTAACTTGCATGTCCCTAATTGCTAGTGATGTTGACCATGTTTTCATGTAGTTGCTGGCTGTTTGTGTGTCTTCAGGAGAGCAGTGTCTGTTTAGGTCTTCTGCCCATGTTTTAATTGGACCATTTGTTTTTTTGTTGTTGAGTTGTATGAGTTCTTTATATAGATATTAGCCCCTTATCAAAGGCATTGTTTACAAATAATTTCTCCCATTCAGTTGGTTTTCTTTTTACTTTGTTGACAGTGTCCTTTGCTGTGTAGAAGCTTTTTAGCTCGATATAGTCCCATTCATTTATTTTTGCTTTTACTTCCCTTGCCTTTGGGGTTAAGTTCATAAAGTGCTCTCTGAGCCCAAGGTCTGTAAGTTTAGCACCAATGCCTTCTTCTATGCATGTTATAGTTTCAGATCTTATGTGGAGGTCCTTAGTCCACTTTGAGTTAATTTTGGTATATGGTGACAGTTCACAGTCCAGATTCATTATTTTGCATGTGGTTTTCCAATTTTCTCAGCACCATTTACTGAAGAGGCTTTCTTTTCCCCATTGTATGCTTTTTGCTCCTTTGTCAAAGATTATCTGTCTGTATATTTGTGGGTTTATTTCTGGGTTTTCGATTCTGTTCCATTGGTCTGTATGTTTTTCTGCCAATACCAAATTGTTTTGATTATTGACGCTTTGTAGTATAGACTGCAGTCAGGGAGCGTGATGCCTCCAGCCTTATTTTTTTCTTGGAGGATTGTTTTTGGCAATTCGGGGCCTTTTGTGGGTCCATATAAATCTGATTTTTTTTTTTAATCTATTTCTTGAAAGAATGTCTGTCACACCACCATCTTGATGACTTCTCTCCCAATTTTTTTTTTTAAGATTTTTTGTTCTGATAGAGACAGAGACAGAGAGAAGGGAGAGGGCCCAGAGCAGTGTCCATAGTTGTACATCATCTGTTTTCTACATAGTTTCATTCTACACAGGTGGGTGAGGGGCACACAGGACAGGAATTGGTCCTGGGGCCTCCCGCATGGGAGGCATGCCCCTGCAATCTGGGGGCCAAACGGGGTCCTCCCACATGGGAAGCACACCCCAGTTCAGCAAAAGGGTCTGCTCAGACTCCAGGGCTACAAGGCGAGCACTTAATACCCGCTGAGCCATACCAGCATCTTTGTGATCATTAAGTATTGTTGATTAATTAACTGAAGATGGAAAGACAAATGAAATGAGGTGTGGCTTGGTTAAGCAGTCAAACTAAACAAATGTTTTGAGCCAGAAAGGATGGGAAAGGGAGTTTTTGCATTCTCAGGGAAAATACAGGGCGGGGATTTGGGCCTAGGGACAAGGACATCAGAATTGGGAGAGATGCTGTACTTAATGTTTACGTAGGAGGAAGGAGAGGGCAACTAGTCTACTGCCCTTGAAACGCTTCTACAACTTGGCATTGTGAAAGTGACTAGCGTGTTCAACGGAAGCTTGGTTTGTAGGGTAGATGGACCACAATCCAAGCCTAAAGGTGTACGTTACTCCCTTTCCTCTCCCCCAGCAAACAAACTAAAACTCTCTGTGATGTGGGTTGCTTACTGGTGGGTCCACTTGCATAACTTGTGGTGCTGGGCTGAATGTTCATGACGTTAAAATGAGGCCTTGGAAGGTGGGAGTGGAGGTCAAAATGAAAAAAAAAACTGGGTTCTCATTAGCAAAGTGACCAGAGATATACATTCATGGGAATAATCAAGGTAATAACTGTTCTTGTTTTTCTATAGACAACAAAATCGCAGAAAGGGAGCTAGATATTAAAGTGGGGTTTTAAATATATTTAAAAAAGAGGCATTTATCTGGATTAGCAATAAGATAAAGACCCAGTGAACTGCTGAGGCATGGAATGTGCTCTGCTGGGTCATTTTAACCCAAATAACACAACCTCCCCAAGTGGACACAAGAAGACATCGCAGAGGTAGATATGCAGGCAATTTTGGAGTTTAGCATGGGTTATGCTGGAAGTCAAGAAAAACCAGTGTTAGGCCATAAGAAAAAAAAGAATAAAATAAGTGGTCATTTATTTGCTTGACCACCATCTCTCTTTGCCACCCCCATTGTCCGAGACACAGGTGCATGATGAATGAGGTTCCTTCCATGATGGAAGGCTGCAGGCGGGACCTAACGAGTGCAGCAGATTCTGGGAGAAGGTGGGGAAGCCTAAGGACACCCAACAAATCCCTCCCCCTGCTAAACCCCCGACTTGGCCACTTTTGTCTACCTCACACCACCTGTTTATACTGCTTAATACTCATCTCATTCTACTCGGAGGGGTACTGGTACACTCGCATGACCTCCTGCTGCTCAAACATGCCATTAAATTGATCTTGTGACTCATTTAAGTCCCCTGTGACTTGTCGGCCAAACCCTAGCCACCAGCATTATCTGGGATCTCCGACAGGAGGAAGCGATATCTTGATGTCTGTGGTGCACGACCAAGATCCTCTCTGATGAGCCTCCACAGACTCAAAATCAGCACTTTGCTCCATCTGACCATGTGCCATTTTTTCATACTGCAAAAATGATTAGGCAAAGAGCTAAACAATGATGGGGAGCAACAAGCAAGTAACTGTGACACCCTATGTGCTTTCCACAGGGATCAGTGAAACTGCCAGTCTTTGTCCATCCATCCCTAATAACCCTTATCATTAACTTAGTATGAATCTTATGGGCATAAATCTTCAAGGAATATAATTTCTTAGGTTGACTTTATAAAGAATAGTAATTAGATAAACCATAAGAAATAATTAAGGCTGATTCACAGGTATAAAAATAGCCCCCACACCCTCTCTTAATTTTTTAAAAAGATTTTATTGTTTTTGATAGGTGAGAGAGAGAAAAGGGAGATGGCCTAGAGCCGTCTCCACAGCTGTACATCACTAGTTGTTTCATTCCACACAGGTGGATATGGGGCCACGCGGGGCTGGGACAGAACCTGGGGCCTCCCACATCGGAGGCAAGAACCTTCACCACTGAGCCATCCTGGTGGCTACTAGTTGTGCTGCAGTTCAGCATATGGGTTTGCATGGGCTGGGTCCGGGAATTGAACCCTGGACCTCGCAATTGCAAGGCAAGCACTCAACCGCTGAGCTCTCCCAGCATCCATTCATCTCTTAATTTAATCTCCTTTCAAATGTACTAAAACCTGAACTGCTTAGTAAAAGTGCACTATGGACACAAAGCAATCATATGCAAAACAGCTGAGCACACAGCTTGGTAGAGGCAGGGGTTAGGAATGTTGGAAGCTCAGGTCTGTTCATCTCCATTTCTCTTGGCCTAGGATGCTCTAATATTAAAAACCATATGTGGGAAACGAGCCATAAAGCTTCCTCCTTGGGTCAAACTGTGTGTGTGTGCATGGCCACATGTGAGCAGGAAGGGTCCCTAGTCACAAACAATCACCACAGAGTCAAAAGATTATTTTCTTGGGTGTGGGCAAATCTCGCTTTAATGGTAAAAGCCTTCATTTACAGCACATTCAATAATGAACAAACAGTGGAGCTGTGACTCTTGAGCATATGAATTTATAAAAATCCACTGAAATTTAGGCAGTCAAGGTAAGGGCATTCCATTAGGAGAACGCCCCTTCGCATTTTTCGGAAGACTTGTTTTACACTCATTTTCAAAGATGACTAGTATACTTGCAAGTTCAAAGTAGCAGGATGTGCCTTGCAGGGACAGAAGAAAACCTTTTCTATATTATTAAGTAAATACATATTAGCAATGTCACTTGACAAAGCAGGATGGCTGTCTTCCTTGAACCAGGCTGGGGCAGAAGACTTAGGGAAAGGGCACCTGGGTGGGAGTAGGAAACCAGGAGAAAGGGAGCCTCAGATACCATGTCTCTAACGGACGGGACCTACTACTCCATGACCTCAGACACGGGTGTAGCAGAACGGCCCCAAGTAGTGACTGCTCTCTCACTGCCGGGGAGCGCCAAAGGCTCTCAACTTAGTCCATGGACAAAATCCTTGACCAGCAAATTCAAACTGTCACTGAATTTACGTCATAAGGAAATTCCTAGTTCCTTTGTACATATATGTGCGCTCCTATTTACCTAATTAGAGCAACACTACACAATTAACATTCTTGTCATCATAAGGATTTCCTCTATACACTGGAATGGCTTAAGAAAAGTATTGTATAATATTTTTTATTTTACATTTTCAAAAGAGACAGAGGGAACAGAGAGAAAAAACAATGTGACTAATTCCCCAACTTTGGGAACTAGGAGGTACAGAACCAGACTTCTCTGCTTCAAGGTTCGTCCAGATTTGGGGGAAGTTTCCGCACCCAGGGAAGGCTAAGGAGGACTAGGGAAGCTTGATGCACCCACCCCTCCTGAAAGAACTCTACAGTTAATTCATCACAGTGCTCTAGCTAAAGCGTATGCTTAAAACTACAGAGGACTCAACTTAACATCTAAATTTTTAAGCTGCAGCATTTCAGCAACAAATAACTCAGCTCATCTCAGAAACTGAAGAATGTTGCTCTGACGTCTGAAAAGCCACGCTCACACTCAGCTCTGCCCACGTGCCACCCTAGGCAGACACATAAGGCGGTGGTGGCTCCTTGGCAGTGCCATTCACGGTGGCATCATCATACGGTGGCAACAGCACCTGAGAAGAAGACAAGGGTTAGTGTGGAAAAGTGTACGTATTGTCCCCCTGAGCTTTAACTTTAATTGAACTTTTATGCAATGAGATGCTTCCCATAAGCTGTACCAATTTCAATTTTCCAACAAGTGGCCAGACTTTGCTGAGATACTTTCTGATTCCTTAAAGAAGCCAACAGGAAGAGACTTCTGGCCCTTCCTGAGTTTCCTGGACCCTATTCACATGTGCCTGGAGGGCCAGGGGGCTGGGTATCTAGGACTGGGAAGGAGGCAGTTGTGGCTCTAAAGAGGGAAAAAGGCGCCTGCTTGTCATGCATATGTGCACACACAAGGTGGGCAGGAACCTAAGCGACCGCAGGAACCACTCATGTGAGGTCCAGGTGGTGGAATGGTACACCCAAGGGCTTTGGTACCAATCTGGACTCAAAGCCTGGCTCGACCATACTTTATCAGTGTGGTCTTGGGTAAGCCACTTAATCTCAATTTCCACATTCATAAAATAGGGATACTTGAAAATCAGAGGTCTGTAAAATACCTAACACACTGCTTGATGCACACCTGAAAAGGCAGGTTATCTGTATAAAGCTGGAGAGGAACAAATGAGAACAAGCACTGGATTAATTGAAAACCTCTGTTCACATTTCAGTACAGAAACAATTACTTGCAGTTGTTTATGAACTGTCAACATAAGACTGATGTTGGCTTTCTTGGAGTAGAAGAGAAAACAATATCAACTCAATATAATTAGCCTTTAATCAGTCAATTAGGATTTATTATGCACCTACTTGTAATAGACATGTGAGTACAAGATAATTTAGATAAAAGACAGTTCCTGCCCTTAGGAATTCTGAGATGAGATGAATTAAAACTTTACCCACTTCAACAAGTGTTTTGTGCAAAGAGAAGGAATATTAATAGGCAGAAAGAACAAAACCAAACCACAGTCTGTTACTCTTGCTATGTTGGGCATCACTTCAAGTGGTAAATATTTATCAATTTCATGAATTTCCATTTATCCTTTGAGGGACAACACTAATTTTTTTTTAAGTTTCTGCTTTAAGTTTTTGTAATACCCTATGCCCCCTGTTGCCCCCTACAAACACCTCTCTAACTCAACACACTTCACTACTTATCTTTCTCTTCTTCTAGACTCAGGGCTCCTCTTGAGCTAAAAAAGCCCATCTTACTTAACCCCAGAGTTGGCTATAGGGCCTGTTCTACAGCAAGAACTCGGGAAATGCTGGTGGAATAAGTGTCTGAAGTATCAGTGAGGATGGCCCTTGGAGAAACTGTGTGGTTTATTTGGTGGGGAAATGGAACTTGGCATTCTAGGCAGAGGGCATCTAAACTGGTTAGGGTCCAATCTGGAGATAGAGACCATCCAATGATTTGGACAAAGAAGGTTTAATAGAGAATTATTAACAGGGGCTTGGTAGGGTATTAGCTAAGAGAGGAAAAACCAAAACTCAAATGGACTTTATTTTTGAGTGAAGGTTCTGAAGGAAGAAACCAACACAGAAAGGGGTCCCCTTCCCAAGGCTGGAAATCAAACACTGTTGGAGGGGCTGTGGTTGGTAGAAACGTTTTCTGGTTTGAACCAGCCCAGAGCGGGTCCACAGCCAACAGATTGAGGTTGGTATGGAAAGTACCACCTCCTGGAAGCTGTTCCCAGGGATACGCCACTTGCCCTGGAAACTGCCTAAGAGGGGTGTGGGGTGTGTGTGCTAGGAAGGCTGTCAAGAGGAGGGGGCACTGGCAACAGGACCCAAATACTCTGCAGGTGCACCCAGGAACCAGGACAAGGAAGTCCCTTCTTCCCACAGCATCCTCTACTGACAAGGTTTAGCAGTGGGTTGGCTGGTGAAGAACTATTTCCAAGGCCCAGGTCCCATTAGGCTAAGGCAGGGGTTCCCAACCTTTTTATACCCTAGGACGCATTCTAAAATATCGGTAGAGCGGCAGGCACCAGCTATTTCTAAGGCTATTTATTATTGAACAAGAATAAAAAATAATAAACAAAAATAATTTAAAAATAATAAATTTATTGTACAAATTATATACACACAAAGAAACATATATACAAAACGTAATACAAAGTAAATAAAAAACACATATAATAAAATCATTTTAAAAAACATAAAAGAAAACATAAAAAAAACAATCTGTCAGTGTGATCTTTGGCATTGCATTTCATTGGCCAGTGCCTCGTAATTAGGAGAGTATGATGACAACCCTGTTAGCAAACAATTATTAAGATGCTCATCTCTTAATAATCATGATCGATATCGTGATTTTATTTAATTCATGTTTGAAAACAAAGATTCGCATAAATACGCTGACCCAAAAAACAATTTGATTTTATATGCCGTTTTTTTTTTTAAATGGGAAACTTTCTTTGTCGACTATGTTCCATAAGCCCTCTGATATTAAGGATTTTAGCAAAATATCATTCTTAAGGTTCAAAATTTCTAACTCTAGTTCTTCTGCTTTCCCCTGCACAAGGTCTGCAATACATGCGGCTAGTTCTATTACATTTATTTGGCAAGTAAAAGGATTGATACAGGATACAATTGGCTCGATATTTGTAAACTGCAGAAATCTCTCTTCAAACTGTTTTTGAAGCACTTGCAGGTTCTCAATAAATAATGACACATTTAGAAAACACGACGTACCAAAATTTCTGGGACACTGCGAAAGCAGTATTAAGAGGCAAATTTATATCATTACAGGCCTATCTCAAGAAACAAGAAAAACTACAAGTAAACACCCTCACATCTCATCTTATAGAGCTAGAAAAAGAGGAACAGAGGTCCCCCAAAGCCAGCAGAAGAAAAGAATTAATAAAAATTAAAGCAG
>PVKE010050909.1:0-10805 GCA_004027555.1 Craseonycteris thonglongyai
CAAACCCTTATATGGATTCCTGGATGCCTCTTGATTGTGTCTACCATAAACTGGTATAATACCTTAGAGACTTCCTCAACATCTTTGTGCCTGTGACTCATAATCTATAAAGTACGCAAGTGTAACTTACCACGTACTCTTAGAGATTGTGTGGGAATTGAATGACTTGATATAAGAAAAATGCTTAGAAAAATACCAGGCAAATGTTACACACTCAAAAAATGTCATCTGCTACTGAAACTCTATGTCACTGCCATTCTTTCCTAACTTAGTTGAGTTTAATTATATTGACTTATAGTTCATGACTTTATGACATAGCTTAGCATGGCCTGGGCCTGTAGCATTGAAATTTAATGCTATTGTTACTTGTTTTTAGATTGAATTGTCTGAAAAATATTAAATTTTATTCATTATCACATACTTTCAAATATAACTGTTAGAAGTATTCTAAATATGAACTCAAAATTGTTTACTTCTAGAAAGTTATTTGACGCTTCATTTGTGTTAAAAGTTCACTTTTTAAACTGTTTCAGCAAGGTTGATAGTCAGAATTGAGTCTAGAAAATAAATGATGGGGAGCTTTTGGAAGGTCCTAAGTGTCTTCAAAGTAAACTTTGCTCTCTCGCAAATCAGTGGAAAGTACGAAGAGAGCCTTAAAGGGTTGTGCGCACTGTTATAGCAGTGTTGCAGTATCACTGAGGCTCTTTTTCTAGCTGAGGTAGTTGAGTGACTGTTATCTATGCAGGGGCAGGGAGGGGCAGGTTTGTGAAGGAGGACAGTGAAGCAGTCAGAGGCAGTAATTTAATTAGAGTATGATGATTTGCTTCTGGACTTTGAAGGCAAGGAGCTAAATTACTTTCCTTCTCAATTTTGTAACTGAAATGCTGTTTTTTAAAAATGTTATGACATGTTGGTAACCAATTAGAAAATCATAATTCTGTAGGTCTCATCATTATCTCTTGTAATGTTATGCAAAGTGATGATTTATTATACCCTAATCATTTTTGCCTTTGGACAAATTTCTCATACTTATTAAAATATCCCTGTAGATTAACTATTTCCCTAGTAAAGATCTTATAATAAACATCTCCCTAGAATGTAAAACTACAAGAGTAGGGAACTTCTGTTTATTTTTGTATCTCCAGTGTCTAGATTAGTGCTGGTATCGAGTAATCAATAAATGATTTTGATATAAATAATTAAAGTGAAAAAACAAATGATGATCCCATACAGCTGACGAAATCTTGCTTAGGGCTCTTGACTTTTGGCCAGTTCTTAGAATCTTGATATATTTGATTTTCTTCTGTCCTTCAGTTCCAAATTCTCCTCGTCTTGGGCCTAAGGTAGAAACGATTGCTCATCTAATTATCATTGCCAATGATGATGCATTTGGAATTCTTCAGCTCTCAGCACCAATTGTTCGCGTGGCAGAAAATCATGTTGGACCCATTATCAATGTAACTAGAACAGGAGGAGCATTTGCAGATGTTTCTGTGAAGTTTAAAGCTGTGCCAATAACTGCAATAGCTGGTAAGTAAAGACATCAAGGGAGCAGTGAAATGCTTTCGAGGGAAATTTTATCCTTGATTAACAAAGCTATTCAAAGATGTAGTTAGAAAAATCAGCCAGAAGATAATAATAATACTCTTGTATCTTTCCTGAGGCACAAATCTAGAACTTTTATCATATATTTATGACCCTGATTTTTTATAGATTTTGTGAAAACTTGACAAAAATGTATGTGAATTTAAAAGCTCTGATGACCAAAATATGCACAAACCAAGGAAAGCATTGTTATGTTAGGCTTCTCTGTCTGTACTTTTTAGATTTTTTAGGGATTCATATGTAAATGAATAGAGGAATGCAGGATAAAATGCACAGCCATTGATGTAGTGCTTGGCAACAGTTTTGTCTCTTGACCCATTTATCTTGCAAGTTTACTTATTTATGGAGAACATGGAAGAGGCAATAGTTATCATAAGTTATTTTATGTATAAATAAAAGGATTTCATTGCCAAATGGGAACATTAGGAGACTGCCTTTGATGGTGCAGTTACAGCAACTGAGGGAGATTTGCCTAAGAGCAATTCAATTTGAATCTTTCTGTAATGCACTCATGAGAAACTATGTGAGTCACACACATGTATCTGGGGTGGGTAGCCCAGAGAGGGCCTTACACATTGAAAGATGGTGGGAATTGATCAATATTCTAGGAAATTAGCTCTCAGGATCCATAGGAAGCCTTATTCTTTCCCCATTCACTATTTGACCAGTAACAAAGCCACCATGAGCAGTATAGCATCTTTTAATCCAACTTTATAGGAAAGTTTATGGTTTCTAGCTATAGCATTGATTATGCTGACATGCCCATATCTGTGCAACAGTATAACTTATCTTTCCAGTGAAATGAGAATTCTAGTTCTGTTCTTTGTTTTAAAAGTATTATACACATTTTTTAATAGATAAGAGCCTACCTTGTGATAATGAATGCTTATGTCTATATCACCATCCCTATATTTATATCTGTGTATCATCTATGTATGTATATGACAAATAGAACAAGTTATATATATATCTTTCTAAAAAATGAAGAGTGAACTTGAACTCGCTTAGGAAGTTCTTTATTGTTTTGTCATATCCAACCCATTTTTTCCCTAATAAGTGATATAAAAATCTTGTTCAGAATATATGCAGTAAGTATTCTCAAAAAAGTATTTTGAAGTATATTCATAAAATTTGATACATCATAGTATTCCCCTAATATATGGAATGTTTAGCATTATATTTTGGAATAAATCTTAGCATTTTGCTTTTTGCCTTTGTAGGTGAAGATTATAGTATAGCTTCATCAGATGTGGTCTTGCTAGAAGGGGAAACCAGTAAAGCTGTGCCAATATATATCATTAATGACATTTATCCAGAACTGGAAGAATCTTTTCTTGTGCAACTGTTGAATGAAACAACAGGAGGAGCCAAACTAGGGGCATTAACAGAGGCGGTCATTATTATTGAGGCCTCTGATGACCCCTATGGATTATTTGGTAACCCAACTAGTTTGTGTCTCTCATTTGTCTGTATATAGATCATACATTTCTTTATTTTTAGAGATGCAGAATTGATTTGGTCATGCTTTCTTTTTAACTTGCTATTACTGATATATACAATATGAACACTCACTGGCAGTAGTTAGTGGTTATTAAACATCTTAGCATAAATATGGAAGTCAAACTTTTAGGCTTTTAGGATAGATCTGGCTCCTAGAAGTGTTTTGTGAATGTTAGACAATTCTTTTAAAAAATTAATTTACAGAAATTCATACAAAAACCTGGATTTCTAAGCTTTCTAGATAAGTCAGCAAGTCTTGCAACACTGACATTTTTTCATGGCTTCAGTGTGGAAGCCAAATAACAACTCCTTTGGCAGAGACTTGCACTGTGCAGTTAGCCATACAACTCACCAGACCCACTTCACTCATGAATGATGTATACGTAATCCCTGTGGGCATCTGAGTTTGTGATTTCTGCTTCTATCATAATGAAAAATATTTTGGAAATGTTAGCAGGCTCAATCAATTTGTATCACAGCATGTTACTCTGCTTTTATGGGGTTTAGCTACTTAGATTGCTTATGGAGAAAGAAAGTGACTGTAGGATGTCAGTTTGTTAGCTCTGTGTTGACTCAGTTTCATTTACTATTTGAAATTAACTCTGTTCTGTCCTCCAGGTTTTCAGATTACTAAACTTATTGTAGAGGAACCTGAGTTTAACTCAGTGAAGGTAAACCTGCCAATAATTCGAAATTCTGGGACACTTGGCAATGTTACTGTTCAGTGGGTTGCCACCATTAATGGACAGCTTGCTACTGGCGACCTGCGAGTTGTCTCAGGTAATGTGACCTTTGCCCCTGGGGAAACCATTCAAACCTTGTTGTTAGAGGTCCTGGCTGACGACGTTCCGGAGATTGAAGAGGTGAGAGGAATGGCTAGTATAGAATGACACTGTAAACCATATCTTGTCTTATAGTGACTAGAACAGAAAGCTGTTATTGTGACATTTATAGAGGATGTCAAATTACTTCTGCAAGAATATTCTAGAAATAGGTCTTATATACATACCAATTTACTAGTGGAAGATTTTTTTATACAGTTACATTGTATTTTTTAACATTTTGGTTAAATAACTAAAGATGTAATATATATATACATCTGTCATAACTTTTGGTACATTGTTCCTTATAAACTGTATATTTAATTACTCTTTTGACTTGAGTGTGGGCCAGTCTTAAGTTAAATTTTGACTTTTTGCTAGTTTATTTTTTTATTCTTTAACCGTTTTGAGAATTCACTATGTGGCAAGTGCCATGAAAGATATATATTTTTTTATGATGAAAAAGCAATGTGGCAAATAAAAATAGTCTTAGTGGGAGAGTTGATTCATCACTAACATATATTGTCTGAGGATAATTTTATTTTATGAAATTTAAGTATTAGTAAAACCTAGATCTCATAAATTTCACTTAAAACATTTGTTCTTTAATGGTGTCAGATTCTCATAGGAAAGTCTATAAAATTTTACTTGAATGCTAATTATGTTGTTAATCACTTCTAAAATATTAGATATTAATTTATACCTATTGCATTTCTTATTTGTTCTCTCTAAATTGAGGTGGCATTATATGATTTATTCATTTTAAATTTTTTTAGAGAATTTCCATTTGAGAGAATGTGGGAAATAAAACATAATAGAAGAAATTTTCATAAAACATGTGCAATATTTTCTCCAAATAAAAAATGGTATAGCACATGAAAGTATATTATTGAAGTGGTGAACATAAACAGGGATCTTAAAATTGATTCACAAGATTATATAACTAAATATTAAGAAACTCAGCCTGTATTTCTTGTGTATAATCATGTTCTATTAAAAGTTCATTATGGATTATTTTGTTATGTGTTGTTTTTGAATGTAATGAGAGGAGTTTCTTTGAGTTCATTTATGTGACATTTCATTCTGTTCTTGTACTTGTATGGATATATTTGATTTTTTGTTTTGCATAGTTCTTATTCTAATTTTACAACTGGGATTCTGTTAAGGAAGTTCTCACTGTATTTTTAGGTTATCCAAGTGCAACTGACTGATGCCTCTGGTGGAGGTACTATTGGGTTAGATCGAGTGGCAAATATTATTATTCCTGCCAATGATAATCCTTATGGTACAGTAGCCTTTGTTCAGTCATTTTATCGTGTTCAAGAACCTCTGGAGAGAAGTTCCTGTGCTAACATAACTGTCAGGAGAAGGTATATGAGATGGCTACTTGCGTCTATGGGGGTGATGGAAATTGTGGGGTGGTACAAAACGATCTCTTGCGCAATTAAATAATTTTGGTTTGGTGGTTTTACATCATGTAAATTATTATAACTTGTTAATGGATTAGGCCTATTAATATAAAGAACTCATTAAATTTATCATGCTTATTAATAATGAAATTAACTATACATCACTGGGCTTTCTAATTCCAAAAAATTGTTGCTTTTTTCTGTGATTTGTTTGAGTTAGAGCTTAAATACATATAGCTTCTAGTTAAAGAAGTGGTTAATGTTCAGGTTTTGTTTCTTCTACGATTCTTCTGTGAGGCAGCATACAGTTCACTGAATTCCTTCAGAAATAGAAAATAACAGTCTTGGGACCCATGGCAAGTAATTATATTGCCTCAAGATATATTCATGTTATTATCATTATTACTTTGTTTCAGTGAAATCTAGTAATAAAAATTAATTTTCTAATTCTGTTGATAATTTTTATTGTTTGATCAAAAACTATTAAGGTTTCCTTATATGAGAAAACAAAATGAAAGACAAATGTAATTAAGAAACATGGATGTGTTTCCAAAGTAGTGTTATACACTTAAGTGAAAAGTGCAATCAGCATTTCTCTTCTCTATATGTATATAATTCACAGATGATGTGAGTGCTTAACCTCTCTTTTGTCACTCCACGTTTTAGCGGAGGGCACTTTGGTCGACTATTGTTGTTCTACAGTACTTCCGATATTGATGTAGTGGCTCTTGCAGTTGAGGAGGGTCAAGATTTACTGTCCTACTACGAATCGCCAATTCAAGGGGTGCCTGACCCCCTTTGGAGAACTTGGGTGAATGTCTCTACGATGGGGGAACCCCAGTATACTTGTGCTACTTTGTGCCTCAAAGAACATGCATGCTCAGCATTTTCGTTTTTCAGTGCTTTGGAGGGCCCACAGTGCTTTTGGATGACGTCATGGATCCGTCCAACTGTTAACCACTCAGACTTCTGGACCTACAGGAAAAACATGACCAGGGTAGCGGCTCTTTTTAGCAGTCAGGCTGTGGCTGGTAGTGACTATGAGCCTGTGACAAGGCAATGGGCCATAATGCTGGAAGGTGATGAATTTGCAAATCTCACAGTTACTATTCTTCCTGATGATTTCCCAGAGATGGATGAGAGTTTCTTGATTTCTCTCCTTGAAGTGCACCTCATGAACATCACAGCCAGTTTTGAAAACCAGCCAACCATAGGACAGCCAAATACTTCTACAGTTGTCATAGCATTAAATGGTGATGCCTTTGGAGTGTTTGTGATCTACAGTATTAGCCCTAATACCTCAGAAGATGGCTTATATATCGAAGTGCAGGAGCAGCCCCAAACCACAGTGGAGCTGATGATCCATAGGACAGGGGGCAGCTTAGGTCAGGTGACAGTTGAATGGCGTGTTGTTGGTGGATCTGCTACTGAAGGTTTAGACTTTATAGGTGCTGGAGACATTTTGACTTTTGCCGAAGGTGAGTGATGATTCTAAATGGATTTTAGTTTGTCCTGGTAAAGTCATTATATTAAATTTTTATGGTAATGTTCATAAGAGTTCTTACTTTGTACGTTTCTTGCTAAAAATATGTAAAAGTGCAGTATGGTTTTGAAAAAAATAGAAGTTGGTTGGCTTGTTCATGGTTGACATGATATATATAGGCTGACATGGCCCTACATCTGTATCTTCTTAGTTTATCCAAGAAAGAAGAGTTTTAGGTGATGTGTTAATTTTATCCCTGTATATGTGATAGTAGTACCTTAAACTAAACAGAGAGGCAACTCTAAGGAAAGCTGATTCTGTAAGATGATTACAAGTATGAGCTGTGTATATACAACCAAACATGTGGCTAAGAAATATTGATAGCTAGAAAAATGAGTATTAAATGGGGAGATATTAAATATGCATTCAGCAAATCAGGATAACTCTTCAATGAAAATAATTTATGAGTATAAATAGTATGAACTTTGGTGACTTCATTCATATTAAATTAGACCAGCTGATAGATCGATTTGATACTATGCTTAGACTTAGATGGGATAACTATTGTAAACTTTCATGAACAATATTCCACAAATATACCATTCCACAAATGTACCTTTCAGGTAGGTATTGGATTGAGTGCCTGATGAAAATTATTCACAGCAATGCCAGAGAGTGAGATTCCAGTCTCCTGGAGGAAGATGTTTCTAAAACAAAGGTGCTTTAGAACAGGCTTGTCCACCCTGTGGGCCACATGCAGTCCAGGATGGTTTTGAATGTGGCCCAACACACGTTCATAAACTTTCTTAAAACACTATGAGATTTTTTTTTTTAAAGCTCATTGGCTATCATTAGTGTTTATGTATTTTATGTGTGGCCCAAGACAATTATTCTATCAATGTGACCCAGGGAAACCAAAAGATTGGACACCCCTGCTTTAGAAGCACTTTCCCTAGCCAAGTCATTGTTCTAGGCTAAAGACCAGGAATAAAACCATGATTCTTTGAAATAATTCTACCCTTTAATTTTCAGTAATTCAAGATGTTCTCTGCAATCTGTCCATACTAATAAAATTTTACAAGTGTTCTCTATGTGAAAGGATATATAGATTAACATACATTTGCTCATAGTGACACTAATATTGCTCATTCTATTGCACTATTATAATTCACTTAATTTCTTTATTTAACTTTAAAATCAAAGTAATTTTGGACCTTTGTGAAAAGTTTATGAATGTTGTTGATTTTGTTACTTTGGTTTTTATGCCATTATTATTCTTTTTTATAGGTGAAACCAAAAAGACAGCCATTTTAACCATTTTAGATGATTCTGAGCCAGAGGATGATGAAAGCATCATAGTTAGTTTGGTGTACACTGAAGGTGGAAGTAGAATTTTGCCCAGCTCCGACACTGTTAGAGTGAACATTTTGGCCAATGACAATGTGGCAGGAATCGTTAGCTTTCAGACAGCTTCCAGATCTGTCATAGGTCATGAAGGTGAGTTCCTTTGTTTGTTGAGCACATTCATTCTCTTTTCCATGGATGCCATTTTTTGTTTAGTCTTTTAAAGTGATGTTTTCTGTTTTGGGTTTTGTTTTTTTTTTTATCCTTTTATTATTTTGTAGGGCTGTGTATGCTAATTGTGCATGGAACTTATTTGGGACAGGTCTATATTGTGAGTGAACTGTTTTAACTGCATTTAGGAGCTTTGCAGATTGATATTGTGTTCTAGCCTGCCACTCCTCACTGGTGTGATTTTTAAGGAAGTTAGTTAAACCTGGGATGCTCAGCTTTCTCATCTGTTAAATGATTAGAAATAGTATTTACTTCATAGGCTTCTTTGTGAGGATTAAGTGAACTAATAAATATAAGGTGCTTAGCATAGTTTCTGGAAAATATGTATGTGCTCAGTGGTAGGTATTGATATTAAACAGTGAAATTAGCTCACTTTTCAAAACAAATATTACTTTGTAAACACTGAGTATTTTAGCCTGAATCTTATATTGTGTTTATATTTTTTTATGAACAAAGTGCCAAATAAGGAAAAATTTCAAACTGTCCTTTTTTTTCTTTAAAAAACAATAATTTTCTCAAATTTTTACTTAATATTATATTATATATGGGGGTTTACATTTAAAGGATTTTTTTTTTTGCTTAAAACATTATAGCAATTTTTTGGGCTTTGAATATGCCTGTTTGAGATAAAACTGCTTTTTATATCCTGTTTCACTTCAGTTTATATTTAGAAATTAAAAAACTGTACCTCAAAAAGATAAGAAATGGAAAGGACATCAGTTATGCATTTGGATTTTTATTTTACAGATGAGAAAGCTGAGACAGATATTAGTGATTTGATAAGGTCATATACCATATTTTCCGGCGTATAAGATGACCGGGAGTATAAGACGACCCCCTAATTTTACAGTTAAAACATAGGTTTAGGCCTATATTCGCTGTATAAGACTACCCCCCACTTCCAAGGCTGTAGTCTTATACAGCGAATATAGGCCTAAACCTATGTTTTAACTGTAAAATTAGGGGGTCGTGTTATACGCCCAGTCATCTTATACGCCGGAAAATACGGTAGCTAGTTAGTTGCTGGGCTAGAACTAAATGCCTTTTAATGAGTATTAACTTTCACCTACTGGACTCCCAATTTGCTAGTTTTAGCTTATCAGTGCCAATGTCTTAGCCATTTCCCAACACTCTTTCCTTTTATTAATGATTTAAAATCTCATGTTATCAGAGCCATGGGAGTAAAAGTGACTAACAAATTGCCATAAATTCAATCTAAACACACATATCATCATCAGCTCTTGAAAAATTATTTGTAACATAATAAAAATAAAAAGTTGCTGTAGGGGAAGCTGGGATGGCTTGCGTTTTAAGCGCTAGCTTTGCAGCCTTGGAGACCGCGGATCAAATTCCAGGCCCAGCCCATGCAGACCCATATGCTGAACTGGGGTGGGGCCCCAGTTCAGTTCTTGCTGGGGCTTATGCGGAAGGCTCCTAGCCCAGTTCCTGCCCTGCACAGCCCTGTACCCACCTGTGGAGTGAAACTATATGGAAAAACTAATGCTGTCAACTATGGAGACTGCTCTGGGCCCTCCCCTTTCTCTCTGCCCCCCTCTCTTTCTGTCAAAAAACAAAACAAAACAAAACAAAAAAGTCACAGTAGGAGGAGTTTATCTTAATGGTCACAACAACAATAATATTTATTGTTTTCTGTGTATTAGACATTCACATACATTATTTCACTATCAGATTTTCACATAAAGAAACTGAATTTTAGAAAGGTCAGATAATACACTGTTGTTCATGGTGGAGCTTAAACCCAATACTGTCTGAATACAAAGCCCATGCTATAAGGCAGTTTATGAGAATAGACTTTGTTTTGCTTGAATTTATGTCTGCTGCAGAACTCAACAACACAGGAACTTTGGGTAACGTATTTCAAGTGATTAAGTCGGAAGAATAATGAATTTGAGTAACAGTGTCTATGTGAGAGAAGGAAATTGGTGTGAGAACCTGATTTGATCTCTGTCTAGGTTAGAAATAGAAATTGGGTTTATAGAGGTAATAGTTGAAATTTAAAAAATTAAGATTTTGGGGGTTAGAGAAAGAAAAACAAGTTTTGAAGGATGGAGCCATGTGGAACACCAGGCTAAGGTCTGGGAAAGGAAAAAGAGACCTGAGAGGAGTGAGAGAAGGCCCTGTTAAAGAGGTGGGAAGAGACCAAGATGAGAGTATGTTTTCATTTGTTATCATAAGAAGGGGTAGTCAGTATCATACTGACATGGGCAACAAGTGAGATTAGATTTCCAAATGGACTAGACTGCAGGGGTCTCCAAACTACAGCCCGTGGGCCGAATGCGGCCCGCAAGGCCCTCTCATCTGGCCCGTGAAGACCTTTTTATCTGAATAAAATAATATTAAATAAATAATTAAAAACAACATCTATGTTTTGATTCTTTTTTATTTGGACCT
>PVKE010050910.1:0-10805 GCA_004027555.1 Craseonycteris thonglongyai
AATTGCCAATTTTCCTTTTCAGTCAAACCTTGCTACTAGGAGCATCCCACTCCTGTGCTTGCACCAAATACACCTGACATCGGTGGCTTTGTTGAGGCAAATGCTACATTCATACAACGTGGCTCAAATCACCTTCTCTAATTTTGCTCTGATGGCTAAATATGCTCTATATCAATTCTAATTTCTAAACCACTTTCTTTCATTCCTCTCCTTCCTCTTTCTCCCCTTCATCTTGCTTGTCTCCATCTGACTCTGTGTCCTATTTACTTCTGAATCTGCCCTCTGCCAGCTGAGTTCTTTACAGACATGGCTGTCCCCTTTCCCACATGGGGCTGGGACAAGAATGAGGGATAATCACTGTCTGCTTCGTCATTACTGCCATTCTCCTGTCTTTCCAACCCTGCCCATTTTTGTAGTTTCCCTTGCATTTGGGGGTGGGGGGTGGGGGAAGCATAGTTCAATAGTGGCATTAAAATGAAACTTTAGGCTCCAGTCCATCTATTATTACCTGCAAGAATTTTACCTAAAAATTTTAGTTCCTTACTAATTTGAGGGAAGGTCATATTTGCTTCATTTCATAAGGTCATCTTGAGTTCTTTGCACGCTTTGTAAGCATAGCCCACGGGTTAGGGCCAGGACCAGGGTGAAGCAAGTGTATTGCCCAGGTGCCAAGTTCAAGGAGTCACTCATGCTCAGGGTCACACCAGTGCACGGTGTGACAGCTACCTTTCACCCGTAGCTGCTGTCATCTGCAGCTCAGCTGTGACCAAAGGGTTAAAATCTTAGCAGGCATAATTGGCATTAAATAAGTTAATAACCTTTCACCCAGTGGAAGTGTACTTAACAAAGATTGCAGTTTGGGGATTAAAGAAAAAGAAGTCAAGTTCCTAGCTGATGGAGGACCTCCGCCCCCCAAATTAGCAATGGCTACATAGTAACCTACTCTACCCATGAATAAGACCAGTCCTTGGTGTCAAGAACACTGACCTCAGAGTACTAGGGAGGAGGAAGTTTGCACATTTAAAAAGAATTTGCATCCAGTAAGCTCTTCCTCAGAACAATTTTCCCAGTTGGGCCCTAAAAACAAGTTTTAAGAAATTTTACTGTATTTAATTCAGAAATCACACTAAAAACAAAAAGACAAACCAATATAAAAACAAAAACAAAACCCACACATAATTAGAGGAGGAAAGCCCTTCCTACCACACTTACTTAAGGAACTGTTCGCTTCACAAGCAGATGTAAGAAAAGTTTCTGTCTGCCTCAACATAACATGAAGACTAAGATTACTACATCGTGACATAGCTAAATCATCTCAGGAGGGGATAGTGCCTTGCTCCCTAATGATTATCATCTGTCAAGAACAAGAGTGCGACGTAGTAACACTTGTGAAGCTCTCTGGGCTCACAATTCATTACTAGCAAAAGGACAAGTCCATTTTTATTTTAGGTCATTAATCTAATTTGAATTTCTCCTGATCACTGCTTAGCAGAAATGGATCCTGACTCCCTTCTCTGCAATGAACATGTAAGTCTTTAGAAACTTATGAGTGAACTTAGTGCATAGTTTGCCCTCTTAATGCCCTTTCTGTGTTCAGTGAAGTCTTTTTTTTAAAGATTTATTTTGGGGAAGCTAGGATGGCTCAGTGGGTTAAGCGCTCGCTTTGCAGCCCTAGGGCCCAAGGATCGAATCCCGGCCCTGGCCTGTGTGGACCCATATGCTGAACTGGGGAGTGCCCCTAGTTCAGTTCTCTCTCTGTCTCTGTATCTCTCTCTTTCTCTCTGTAAAAAATAAATAAATAAAACTTAAAAAAACCAAAAAGATTTATTTTATTGTTTTTGACAGAGATAGAGAGAGACAGAGAGAAGAGGGAGGGCCCAGAGCAGTCTCCATAGTTGCACTTCATTAGCTTTCGACATGGTTTTGTTCCACACAGGTGGGTGGGGGCCGTGCAGGGCGGGAACTGGGCTGGGGTCCTCCTGCATGGGAAGCACACCCCAGTTCAGCATATGGGTCTGCACAGGCTGGGGCCGGGATTCGATCCTCGGTCCCCAGGGCTGCAAAGCAAGCACTTAACCTGCTGGCCCATCCGGGCTTCCCCTCAGTGAATCCTTGAAGTGCAGCAACTTGTCCAGGACTATACTTGTTAGCAGAGAACATCTGATGGCTGGGGTGTAAGGAAGAAGGTGGGTTTGGAAAGAAGGGTGAGGAAAAACACACAAACCAGGCTCCCCACCCCCATATATAAATAGCAAATAAGCAAACTGCATGTTAACAGTGATTTTCCAGAGAATACAGAATTGGGGTCAGGCATCTTTCAGCCTCAAATCTTTGTTGTTTCCTTCCAAGACAGCTGAAAGAACTACACGTAAGATGGCTCTTAATGAAGTTCAAGAGTATTGATTTCAGTGCTACACCCGACGTCCACCTAAGATGCCTGTGGAAAGACTGTGCATCGCAAACTAAGGTTCTCGTCAGCCCGATTCTCCTAATGAAAGTGAGTTCAACTGGGAAAAACCAGAAAATGAGTGAAGTGAGAAAAGGATGTAAGGTCCATCAATTACCAAAGCGATCAGTGGAGAATTCTGGAAACGTGTATGACATAGATTACAGATATTTCTGGGTTAAGTTGATTTTACTCCCTAGCCTCACTATGTGACTGATCCTACTCTGGGGTCTGATTGTTTGTCCCTGTTTGAAGATAAGGCTGTTTAAACAACACAGATTAGAGAAAAATGAGGAAATAGAGATAAGCAGAAAATTAAAATCAATGAGAAACCTACTGCCCAGGGATAACCTCTATTAAAATCTAGACTGTATATATATTCCCTAACAGACTTTTATACATACTTACATACACATCGTTTTTTTCAGTTTTCTTATGTTTTCTCTTCCATGAGCATCTTTCCATATAAATAAGAAAACTTTATACAAACTTGTTTGACCCATGGCCCATGGGCCACAGCAGCCCAGGATAGGTTTGAATATGGGCCAACACAAATTTGTAAGCTTTCCTAAAACATTATGAGATTGCTTTGCAATTTTTTTTTTAAGCTTATCAGCTATCACTAGTGTCAGTATATTTCATATGTGATTCAAGACAATTTTTCTTCTAGTGTGGCCCTGGGAAGCCAAAAGGTTAGACACCCCTGCTTTACTACATGAGTTGTATAGATGTCACACACTTTACAGATGATAATCTTAGATTTGATTGAAATGTATAATGAATGACATCTAGATAGTCCAGATGAACTGCGAAGTGCTTCGTTTTCTTTTCTTTATTGTGAAAAGCTACCCTATCTCTGCTGGGTGTGATCTTTATTTTGAAGCTACTTAGGTAGTATGATCTCTAACCTCTGACCTGAGTGGAGGCCTGTTGGAACAGCCTTTGTCAGAGCTTCACCACGTTCCCTCAGTTTCCTTACCATTTCTGTGCACTTGAGCCGGGATCACAAGGGCTCACACCTTCTGCTTTGATGGAAGACTGCTGTCACACTGCCACACAGACCTCACTGGGCCGAAGACACAGGGGGCGGGAAGTGCGTGGGAAGTCACGCCCCCGCAGTGGTAATCCCTAACCACGTGATTGACAGGTATGAGGGTATTCATATCTCAACTCTTTCACACTTGGTGATTCTAGGTGTGTGTTTTACACTGATTTGCAACATTGTCCTCATGGATGAAGAGCCATTCGCTCACTGTGGTGTCTGGCTTAGAACGCACCTTGTATTGACAGCTCTCTCTTTCCTGATCACTTCTGTTACGACCTCATTCCTCACACTTCCCAGTACACTGTGACACTTCAGTCCTTGGCTTAGTATCTGCTTCTGGGAACACCCAAACTACAGCACCTGTTACGGTCACTTCAACAGCAGAGTCTGAAGGTGTGGTTTATGTGTTGTTGCTGCGGAGGTATGTGAGAAGTTCACCTGGTCAGCCAATGGAATACTTTATATCAGTATAATGTTTTATGCGTTCACAGAAAAGACCACTTCAGGCCATCTTTCTTTTTCATATGGAAAAACTGTAGACCCTTTGAGGTTAAATACACTTTGTACAAGGTCACACAGCTAAAAGAGCCAGTACCAGACCTCTGTTTTTTTAACAGAGAATTGAATCTGTACAAAATAGCAGTTCTGTGTCAAAAGCAAGGTTGATTCAGGATGGAGATATTGTGTGACTTGATTTTAGGAAGGCTAAATCTTAACACCTAGCATATGCAAAGCATTTTAAAAGAATAGATATTTTATTTAATAACTTATCTCATTCTTGATCCTAGTCTCCACCTTTTGTCTTTTTTATGCTACGTTCCCAGCATCTCTTTCACTTTCTTTGTCAGCTAAGGCTGAACTGTCTCTACCAGGCACTATAAAGGGTCATAAACTTATAATTACCGTTCAGCTGAACTTGAATGGGTTGGACTCGTGGGGGAGAGGGGTGTACATAAATAGTTATAGTTCAAGGCAGTGTGTAGTAAGCAGTCTGAGAGAGGTAGGAAGTCCTTTGGGAGGACAGAGGAAGGAAAGATAAATTCTGGCAGCGGGTGAAAGGAAGGCTTGATGGAACAGGTGGCCCTTAAGCTGGATCTGGAAGGATGGGTAGGATTTCAACAGGCGGATGTCAGGGTGGGGGGTGGGGGTGGAGAAAGCAGTATGAGCAAAGAAAAACGCACTACGTGTTCAGAGAATGCTGAGCTGCGTAGGGTAACGGGTTCATAGAGCACGTGGAAGATGGAAGAGGTATGTTTAAAGTTACGTGATGAAGGACCCTCAGTGCCTGAAAATCTCCATTTTATTAAGTGAACAGTGGGAGCAGGAACAACATAGAAAAGTGAAGGCACGTTTCTTTATTAATAGATGCTCTCCATTGTGTTAAACGCTGGCCTTCTTTTAATATGAATGACATTTACATAGGATGACATCAAGGCTCTTCATCCGGGCTATGGCACTGGATGGTATCAGGCACTTGCCTGCTTTGACACCACAAATCATGCCTCTGTTATGTGCACACTGAGCTCTGACCATTATGGCCTCTAGAACTTCCTAGAAATTGCTGGTCCTGCTCTTTCCTGGCCTGGGGATTGTGCACTCGTTTTTCTCCCAGCCTCCGTATAACTGGCTTCTTCTTAACTCACATTTCCTCAAAGGAAATTTCCCTGCCCACCCAATCAAAGCACCACTCACGCTATGTTCTACCTAGAAACTAACAAAACCAGTTATTATCTATCTGTTTAGATTTCACTTTTTGCCACTGTAAATGAGCGCATAGACCATATAGTCATGGTCTTTCAGGGTATACCCAGAGCTTGGCAGAGTGGCTAACACATATAAGAAACTCAAATGTACTTGTTCAATAAATAAATTGAACAAAGTGGAGTTAATGTTGTTAGAACACTGGAAAGGTTTTACAGGGCTTAGAGAAACACCTAAATAAGTTATTGAGCATCTGATTATGGAGGTTTGTATTGAGAACTCTGGAACATGCTGGTTCAAGTGTGCAGCGGATCGTACCATGTTGGCATTCCTCACTTACGTTAGCTGATGCATGATTTCTAAGTAGAATTTCCTCTCAGGGTATTTGTTCCTTCTTCCCCACATCTCCCACCTCTAAGCGTTTCTGGCCATTATTTCCGCTAAGTGCTAGGCTTGGTAATTTTCCTAATGATCTGGAAATGGATCGCTCTTTTGCAGATGGCCGTGGATTGAGTTGCCCAATACCTGGTCATAAGTCATGACGTGCTGAAAAGAGAGGGAGGTTTTAGAAGTGGAAGGGGCCTTTGGAGGTCGTCCAGCAGCTTTCAAAACAGCTCCAGCAGCCAGACTAGTAGGCCTTGTACCTTCCCTGGCAATCTGGTTTCCTGATTTACTACGAGGTATGGAGCTGTTTATGATGCTTTGGATAGAAAATAAATGACTCTTAATTCTACTGCATGACGGAGTTCATATTTGAAATGTTTGAATAGGTTTTTTCAGACCATGGTTCTACAATTGGCTATAAAATTTTACAGTCTTGTTCCAAGGATATAAAAATCTGTGATTGGAGCCTCTACTCCAGGCTAAAACTGGAAGAATTATAAAGGCTGAGGCTACAGCTAAGAGAGCCCCTTTTTTTCCTGGCTTTCAAACTAAAAATATATTGACCTGAAGAGGCCATGTATGATAGAAGGGTTTAATTTGAGACTACCGGTACCTTTAAAATTGTTTCACCTGGAAGGTGAATAAAATAATACTAATTAACACATACCGTGACCTCTATAGTGAAATGCAATTAGAATTGTAAAATACAGGTCATTCCTAAGCAGAGTTTATATAGAGATTATTTGTCTTATAAAGGTTTTTATTATGCCAGTAGATAAAATGATATACCCAAAGTGGCCTTTTGGATATTTGCGGGGGCAGGAGGGGGGTCTACTTTTGTTTATCATATTTAACTTCATCTTGAAACATTATTTCTTACCATAGATTCATAACATAATAAAACTCATTTTTCCTATTTTAAAGTTAGAATAACCTGAAGAACAGATTTAGATAAATTGTCTAGGGTTAGGCAGAATGTCAGCACTCATGGCTCTGAAAAGATGTTAAAAGTTTGTACTTCTTGTACCATTAATGTAGTTCCTCATATACTGAATTATCATTTATCTGACATCTTTAAACACAGTCAAGAACTGGAAACCAAGCCAAAATCCTCTGAATAATTAAAACAGATGGTGCAAAATCCAGACACAAAGCTCACACATTTTTCCAGAAGACCATCTTCCACATCCACTATCCTCCCCACAAGCTTGTGTACTTTTAGTTCTTAGCTGATTTTAATAAGCTTAGTTAATTAGTTTGTCATTGCTAATAAAGCACATTTACCATGGTAAGAGCAAAGAGTCAGAAACAGCACCGCAGAGGAGAAAAGGCATAGCGTTCCCAAGTGATTGGGCAAGGCACCCAGATGAGAAACGTCTCAACCCCTCAAGGATGACATCTTGAACTGTGAAGCATTTAGTAGCTGGCTCAATAAGTCTGTACCTCCATAAAAAATGAAAGCTTGGAGGAGGACAACTGATGTTCTTTAGGATGACAATGAGTTTGTGAAGGAGAGCTTCATTACCTTTAGTGCACTGTGCTTAATAGCGCAGCAAAATAAATACTACTTTTTTTGACATATGTCCCTCAGAACAAATGTTTAAACTTAAAACAACAACAACAACAACAAAAAAAACAAAACAAAAAAAAAAACGATGGTTAAAACAGCATACTTTAGTTATTTTCAAAATTCACGAAGGTGGACCTTTATTTGAGGTCCTCTGAAAACAGGGTTTGCTGAAGTCTTTTATGTCTTGATTTCTTTCTTTTCTTTTCCTTTTTTAAGATTTATTTTATTGTTTTTGACAGAGACAGAGAGAGACAGAGGTAGAGAGAGACAGAGAGAAGGGGGAGGGCCCAGAGCAGTCTCCATAGTTTATGTCATTAGTTTTTCAACATGGTTTCATTCCACACAGGTGGGCGGGGGCTGTGCAGGGTGGGAACTGGGCTGGGGGCCTCCTGCATTAGAGGCATGCCCCCTCTAACCAGGGACCCAACTGGGGGGACTCCCGCATGGGAAGCACACCCCAGTTCAGCATATGGGTTCTCACGGGCTGGGGCTGGGATTCGATCCTCGGTCCCCAGGGCTGCAAAGCGAGCACTTAACCTGCTGAACATCCCCACTTCCCCTCTTGGTTTATTTCTTGATGGAGAGTATATAAAATATCTGAAATATGATCAAAACTACTTCCTAGGGACAAAACTTCATTTGAAATCAATTTGTCGTGTGAAAGAAAGAGCTTGAGAACAGAGTGCAGGCCAAGGTTATGCATCCAGCTCTGACATTAATAGTGACCATGAACCTAAAACGCAGCTCTGTGTACAATTACAGTAGACTCTTAGTTAACCGGCAGCACCATGGGGATTGGTAGATGTTGCGTAAGTGTAAATACATTCTCCATTAACCGGCACTCAAGCAACCAACACTCAAGCAACTTACAAAATCGCAAGCAAATCCATTTTGCTGGTTGCTTGGGAATGTTGGTTTCTTGAGTTCTGGTTAACGAAGAGTCTATTGTATATAATTATGGCTCTCCAAAGTGCTGTTGGCTTTAGGCCCTCTTCTGCTCTTCATTGCAGAGACACTTTCAAAGCACAGGTTACATCATCACACGTTGTTGTTTGGGGAATAAAATATTGCTCCCCCAGCCCATGCACTTGTCTCAGTCACAATTTTGGTAAGCCCACAAGCTAACCTCAGCCAAAATGAGTAAAACACATACATCTCTGAAAATGGGGAAAAACTCAATGATGAGACAGTAGAAGACTCTAAGACTGCCAACAAAAAGAAAGCTGCATTAAAAGAAAATGCCAAGAGTCCTACTTAAATTATGGGTTTATTGCAACAGGCGATTCACATTCTCCAAGCTCGCTTTGTATAATATGTGGAGATCAGCTATCCAACGAAGCCAAGAGACCTTCAAAACTGCTTCGCTACATGGAAACCAAGCACCCTGCATTTAAAAGACAAGGCTTTGGGGTTTTTCAAAAGAAAAAATGTGAGCATGAAGAAATGAAGCAATTATTGAAGGCCACCGCTTCATCAAATGTATCTGCACTGAGAGCATCGTGCTTAGGGGCTAACGGCGTTGCTAAAGCTAAGAAGCCCTTTATATTGGTGAAGAGTTGATCCTGCCTGCTGCTAAGGACATTTGTGTGAACTTTAAGGCGCAGCTACAGTTCAAAAGATGGCAGGTGTTCCTGTTTCAGCTAGCACTATAACTAGATGAATTGATGAAACAGCAAAGGACACTGAGGCACAATGGTTAGAGGATTAATATGTCACTGTCATACACAATCCAGGTTGATGAGCTACTGATGTTGACAACAAGACACCAATACTTGTTTTAGGGTGATATATTTTTCATGAGGATGTGCACGTGCACTTTTGTTGCCAACCAACACCACAGCTGCAGAACTATGCAAGTCTTTGAATGATCACATATCAGGAAAACTGAAGTGGTCATTTTGTCAGTGTATACGCGGACAGAGCGGCTGCCAGGACTGGACGGCTTTCTGGTTTCACTACTCAGGCCAAAGAGGTCACTTCTGAACGTGAGTCTATGCACTGTGTCATCCATAGTGAAATGCTGGCTAGCTGAACAATGTCACCTGAACTTAACAACGTTTTGCAGGATGTGATTAAAATTATCAACCACATTAGAGTACATGCTCTGTGAGGAGATGGATGCAGAGCACACATGTCTTCTCTTATACACAGAAGTGAGATGGCTTTCTAAAGGCGGATCACTGGCCAAGTTGTTGAGTAATGAGAGCCACTCCAAAGATTTCTTTTAGGAAAACGGTCACTACTGTCATCACATTTCAGTGACACAGAATGGGTCATAAAACTTGCTTACTTGTGTGACATATTCAACCTGCTCAATGAACTCAATCTGTCACTTGAGTGGAGAATGACAAGTGTGTTCAAGCTGGCAGATAAAGTGGCTGTATTCAAAGCCAAATTGGAGTTATGGGGGCAATGAGTGAACATTGGGATTTCTGACATGTTTCAAACATTAGCAGAGATTCTGAAAGAGACTGAGCCAGGACCTTCTTTCTCCCCACTAGTTCCTGATCACCTATCTCAGCTTTCAAAAGAGTGTGAAGATTTTTCTCAACCACAAAAGACCCCTGAATTGGGAAGGAATGGATCCACGGCCCATTTGTGAACAAGCCAAGTGAATCAACTTTGTCTGTGTTAGAAGAGGATCAACTGCTTGAGGTCACAAATGACCATGGCCTTAAAAAGTATGTTTGAGACAACTTCAAACCTCTATGCACTCTGAATTAAAGTCAAGGCAGAATATCCTGTGATTGCTACAAAAGCACCGAAAAGCCTGCTTCTATTTCCAATGTCTGATCTTTGTGAAGCAGGGGTTTCTGTTGTAACAGCAACCAAAACAAGATTACAGAGTAGACTGGACATAAGTGACACATTTTGCATGTCACTCTCTCCCATCAGCTCAAGATGGGACCATCTAGTTGCAGGAAAACACACTCAGGGCTTCCAATGATGCTGCCTTATGGTGAGTTGTACAATCATTTCATTCTCTATTACAATGTAAGAACAATAGAAACGAAGTGCACAATAAATGTAATGTGCTTGAATCATCCCAAAACTATCTGCCACCCACCGGTCTGTGGAAAAACTGTCTTCCATGGAACTGGTTTTTGGTGCCAAGCTGCTGACATATGTGATTTGCAAAGGACAGTACTATCATAAAGAGATTATACTACCTTAGAGACCAGACCACTCTCTCTCCACGTCTTTGTTTGCCCTGCAGTGGCCCAGTCTCTGTCTACTGTCCAAGTGCCATTATCAACAACACCTTATTTCCACTCAGAAAAGCATTCTGGCTTGCACAACCCTAGTTTTGAGAGGAGTTTCATCAGCTTTATTTCTAGAACTTAAGTTCCTTACTCTATAAGGCACATGCCACACTTGGCATTGTGGGAGTACTGATCATTTGCTGCACGCAGTTGAAGTCCTTGATACAGAGGAAATGTTCACTGATAAAAAGGTGGTGAACACCTGTTAGAATGGCTATCATCAACAAGACAAGGGATAACAAGTGCTGGAGAGGCTGTGGACAAAAAGGAACCCTCATACACTGCTGGTGGGAATGTAAACTGGTACAACCACTATGGAAGGCTGTATGGAGATTCCTCAAAAAATTACGAATGGAATTACCATATGACCCAGCCATCCCTCTACTGGGCATCTAC
>PVKE010050911.1:0-10806 GCA_004027555.1 Craseonycteris thonglongyai
TGACTACAGTCTAGCTAAATTTATGATATAACTATTTGGGGAGAATGTGGGGCTGGGCAGTAGGAGCGGATGGGGTTGAAAGAGACCTAAGCCCTCTTCTGTGAGGTCACTAGAGAATACGTGAAACTAAAAAATCAAGTAACTGCCACCTATGTGTGTTTTTAGAGACACTGAGCAAAGAGCAGGAACCACCACACTAGTGGAATGGTGGTGTCTCAGAAGAGTAGGACGCTGGTGCTGGAGGCATGGGCTGTAAGATGACTGTCCTTCATAATAAACCTTATGTCTAGAACTGGCAGACTCTTTAAGTTCTGAGCTTATATAACTCTAATAAAAATAAAAATAAAATAAAAAGAAAGTATAATACACACTACCACTTAGATTTACTGTTGCATGAAATAACCCTGGCACTAGGCCTCAGGTGTCAAATCTGGGTGGATAGTGATATATTTCCTCTCTTTATAAATAGACCAGTTTTCAATGTCTAGACTATCATCAAATTTCAGCTCCAGATTCAGAGCCTACACTTAGCAAAACCTTTTTTTTTTTTCCCTATAGAAGCGATGAACTGGAGGATAAGTAAGGAGTCAAACTGGAGATAACTTCTTTCCACACATTAGGGCAGGGTGTCCAACCATTTGGCTTCCTGGACACTATTAGAAGAAGAATTGTCTTGGGCCACACACACAATACACTAACACTAATGATATCTGATGAGCTAAAAAAAAAAAAAGAAAAAGGTCACACAAAAATCTCATAATGTTTTAAGAAAGTTTATGAATTTATGTTGGGCCCCATTCAAAGCCTTCCAGAGTTGCATGTGACACACAGGCCACGGGTTGGACAAGCTTGCTCTAGAAAAAAATTAAAGCACCATTGATGATTCTGTGGTAGCTACAGTGAGATCTGTGACCATAACCTCAGAGCCACCTCTACCTTACCTTTCTGTGACCACCATTCAACATAACAGCAATATTTCCTGTATTTTCTTACTTCCAGTAATGGCCCTTTGTGTTCTGCATAAAGAAAACCCTTTAGCATTTTTTGTAAGGCCAGTTTTGTGGTTGTGAACGCCTTAAGTTTTTGCTATTCTGAGAAAATCTTTCTCTCTCCTTTAATTCTGAATAATAACCTTGTCAGGTATAGTATTTTGGGTTGTAAATTCCTTTCTTTCAGCACTTTAAATATTGCCTACAATTCCCTTTTGCCCTGTAAAGTTGCTTCTGAACCATCTGCCGACAGCCTCATGGGGTTTCCCTGTATGTGACTTGTTGCTTCAGGGCGTCTCTTTATCCTTAACTTTTGCCATTTTAACTACAATATGTCTTGGTGTGAGTCTCTCTAGGTTCATCTTGCTTGGAAATTTCTGTGCTTCCTGGACCTGGATGTCTGTTTCCTTTCTCAGATTAGGAAAGTTTTCAGTTATTATTTCTTCAAATATTCTATCCCTTTTTTGATCTCTACTCTCCTTTTGAAATCCATATAATGCAGATATTAGAGTGCCTGATGTTATCCCATAGATTTATTTTATGATCCTCATTTTTAAAAATTAGTTTTTCATTGTGCTTTTGTGTTTAGTGATTTCCACTATTCTGTGTTAAAGGTCACAAATCCATTCTGCTGCATTAACTAATCTGCTGTTAATGTCTTCTAATGTATTCATTTTAGTTATTATTCTTTATGTCTGATTGGTTCTTTATTATATTTTCTAGCTCTTTGTAGAAGTGCTTTCTGAGTTCCTCTATTCTACTTTTAAGTTTGTTGAGCATCTTTATGATGGTTTTTTTGAATTCTTCGTCAGGCAAATCACTTATCTCTATTTCATTAAGGTTTTTCTTCGGATATTTTTTCTTTTTAAAATTTTTTAAATGTATTGTTTGAGAGAAGGTGAGAGAAAGAGAGAGAGAGAGAGAGAGAGAGAGAGAGAGAGAGAGAGAGAGAGAGAGAGAGAGAGAGAGAGAGAGAAAAGGGGAGCGAACCCAGAGCAGTTTCCATAGTTGTACATCATTAGTTGTGACATTGTTTCATTCCACACAGGTAGATATGGGGCCACGCAGGGTGGGAACCAAAGCGGGACCTCCCACATAGGAGGCGAGAACCTCTGCTGCCCAGCCATCCCAGCAGTTCCAGTTGCACCACAGTTCAGCATATGGGGTTGCGTGGCCTGGGGCCAGAAATCAAATCACAGATCTCGTGATTGACAGGCAAGTGCTCAGCTGGCAAGTGCTCAGCTAGCCTGGCATCCTCTTGGATTTTTTCTTGTTTTTTCATTTGGGGCATATTCTTCTGACTCCCCATTTTGTTTGACTGTCTGTGTTTGTTCCTATGACTTATATGGAATAGTAATCTCTCTGAGTCTTAAAAAGTAGTCTCTACGTAGACTGTGTGTCGGATGGTTTTGGCAGGTCAGTGGTAGTTGAGTGGGTATGTGCAGCACATGGTATGGCATCTGGACTGAGTAGGGTTCTGGTTGGGGCTTCCTGGTGTGGATGGGGATGCTCAGTGTGTGCTTGGTATGCTCTGTTGCTTTAACTGTCTGCTGCTGGAGCAGGGTCTGAGTAGGGCTGCTCCGTGTGCTTGCATCTAGGTGCCCGACTAACTCCGCCCTTCCTCCCAGTGGGGCATCCTTGGCTGCATGCACAGTCACACTGTGCAAGTTCTGCACCCTCTCCAAGTGCTGTAGCCCTCCCCCCCCCCACACACACAGTGGAGCCCCACTCTGCATGAGGAAGTCCTGCATGCCTCCCTGTTGCTTTAATTGTCCACAACAGCAAATATTTATGTGACACTTACTGTCATAATGGGATCCAGAAGAGTTGTCTCAGTCAATCCGACAGCAGCTTAATGAGGTGGGCACTGTGACCCTCACTGGCCAGCAATACGGACCTGGCCTAGAGACGGACTTGACCAACTTCGTATAATGGGCAATAAGGATGGGCTGGGATCTGAACCCAGGAAGCCAGGGTCTCAAGCCTCAGTCCCCACACATAGTGCCTCCCTGGACACAAGGATGAAAACCAGCTATCCACTTGTGATGGCCTCCTGGAGATGTTCTTTTCTCCATGGCTTTACGCAATTAGGCAGGTATGTTAGAGACGGTAGCCAACAGAGAAAAGAATTGAAGGTGAGAGACAAAAAAGCAGAGACCACAAGCTCAATTTTACAACATACACAGCTTTAAAGAAATTCAAGACAAGCAATAAAAGCAGAAAGGAGTTACCCTAAGGACCACTGATAAGGATATGGAAATGTTATGGACATATTCTCGGAGAGACTCAGTTAAATGAATCTGAAACTACCTTGTTTAGTAGTTTACTTAAAAACAAAACCCAAATACCAATCCAGCCCATTGTTTAGTGACTGAATATTTCTTTTTACAAACTTGAATACCCTGATGCTTGGAGTCTAGGTTGTTCCCCTTGCTTCTCAGTGAAGAGTCTTTTATCTTGAGGTGGAAGCCAACAACCATTTGACTCAGGCCCTGAACATATTTACTGGCAGAGGGGGACATGTTAACACCTCTGCATCAAAACAGAAAGCTATCAGGCACTTGTTGGCAGGTGTCACCCAACCCACAGCATGGGGGACATTGACAAAGAGACAGTATTTCTTCAGCACTTTGCAAAATGGCTGCAAGGGAGAAAGGCAAGTCTTTCTGGCAAAGAGACCAGAACAGGGGTCCTGGGAGAAAACCAACAGTGAGTAATTCTGCCCTTGACCTCATTAATCAATAATACAGATGGTGCAGATTACAAGAGGCCATCTGCTGGCAAACTCCTCCATGAATTAAAGCCAGAGGCTTTCTTTTCCCCCTATAGCTCTTGAAATCCCTCCCAGATGGAATGTCATCTTGATATTTGTTTTCTACTTCTGGAGTGCATTTCACACTTTTTCTACTAAATACACAGCTTCGGTTTTCATCTTATAATTTTACTTAGTTTCAGAGTGGCATAATGCAAAAAACCATACCAAAGAAAACCAAACCAAAATAACAACAACAAAAATCACTCCACTTCTAAAATAGGAAAACACATTTTCCTTTATCCAAACGTTGAGTGATAATCTAAAATTCTGGCTCCCTCTAGGAGGCTAAAAGTAACTGTTTGTGGTAAACCTGTATATTTTCTGTATATGGGTATGTACTGCAAATCTATACACAGCTATAAGGATTTAGTTCTATGTATGATAACATACACATGTAGTAGACATGGGAATATATAATGTATATATAATACCATATATAATATTTTTTCTTGATAAACATTGAAATTTCACATTTAGATACATTTTAATTTTATTTATTTATTTATTTTTTGTGTGTGTTAGCATATTTTATTTTATTTTTTTAAATATTATTATATTTTATTGTTAAATTTAATGGGGTGACATTGGTTGGTAACAATCAGACAGTTTCCCAATGTACAACTCCACATCACATCACCCATGCATCGCATTATATGCCCAGCTCCCAGAATCAGGTCCCCCTCCAACCCCATATTAGATACATTTTTAAAAGAACAAATACTTGCAACTTATGAGCAGTTTGTTTTAAAAAAACAAAACAGTTTAAGCAGTTAGAACACTCTAACAGTTACATGACATAAAACACACAACTACTATTGTCTCAGAGAAATGTTATTTCACACAAATTTCATGGAAAAGGGATTTGAAAAAATCATAACATACGTTTTGTTCCAAGCTTTTGGGCTGACACAACTTCTACAACCACTTCTGTCTCAGAAAAGACAGTTATACAATGTGGAGCAGGGATGGGGACCCTGGATACCCCCAACACAGCCCGGGACACACAGCAGCAGGGGGTTCAGAACAGGTGAGGGCCTGACATGAGTTTTCCTCCCACAGGGCAGGGCGGGCACTACTGTGTCTGTGCATTATTCCAGGACACCTTTTCAATACCTTCGTCTTGGGAAAAATCACTGAAATACAAACAGCTCCTGCTTAGTAGATGTTTACTCTCAAAAATGGACACTAATAATCATGCCATGTAAAAAGACAACAATATGCTTTTGTAAAACACAATGAACTTATTAATCTTCACAAACATGAAAATACATTCATACTTTAAATTTTATTTTTAATAAGAAACCTCATTTTGAATTCTAGTTTTATGTGAGAAAAAGAAATGACAAGTAAATATACTACTACTGGGGAAAGATTTAATAGAAACGAGGCCACATCAGGACAGTGCAGATGGACAGCAATCTCCTGAATGCTCTTCATTGATCGTGCTGAACAATAACCACGGAGGCTGGTAATAATCCCGAGTGCCTGGAATCAGAAGTGCCTTCTCAATCATCCAAAACATTATGTGCAGTCGTCTTCATGTTAAATGTAAATTATTGCCGGCTAGTTCTTCAACGTTTGGGAACTCGGAGTGTTCTCACACATGTCAGAATTCATGGGGTGTAGCTCTGCCTTAGGGAAGAAGATGCTGGGTGGACTGCAGCCCACTGTGCAAGCGGAGCCCCTGGCCCACTCACTCACTCTAGTAGTGTCTGCATATACTGCCTGGCATTGCTGTGCTATCACCAAGCAATGTATTCAGCAGCACTAGGTATGCGTTTGTTGAAGAAATGGAGGGTATTTAGGGCAATTTCATGTAATCAGATATGTCAGCTTGCATTCATTCAGAAATAGTTAGAGGCAAGGATTCGAGTGCACACAGTTTATTTGGGAGGCAATTCTAGGAAACATTGTCAGGAGGTCGGAGAAGTGAGGCAGGGAATGGAAAGACAATAGACCAGTTATACCTGGGGCAACTGGCATGTGATCCTGCTGGGGAGCTCTGGGAGACCATGGAGAGTGGAGGTCCCTAACCCCCAGGCCACAGACTGGTACTGGCCACACAGCAGGAGGTGAGCGGTGGGTGAGCGAGGGAAGCTTCATCCATATTTAGAGCTGTTCCCATTGCTCAGATTACTGCCTGATTTCTGCCTCCTGTCAGAGCAGCAGCAGCATTAGATTTTCCCAGGAACATGGAACACTACTGTGAACTGCGCATGTGCATCCCCCTCCTTCCTTATGAGACTCTAATGCCTGATGATCTGAGGTGGAGCTGAGGTGGTGATGCTAGCGCTGGGGAGTGGCTGCAAATACACATTAACATGAGCAGAGAGGTTTGACTACAGAGACCATAATAAATCAATTGCTTGCAGACTTATATCAAAACCCTATCAGTGACTGACAAGTGACAAGCTGTGTCTGGTGGCAGGCTTTATAGTGGCAAGTGAGTTGATGTACTTCAATTGTACAGCTGCATCTGGTGGCAGGGCTTAAGTTATAATCTCATACTTATTTTAGTCTTTGTGTGGCCTGCCCATTATTTTATTTACCGTTTCCCACACTGAGCACTTGTCTCAGATGGAACTGTCTAGTTGCAAGAAAACAAGCTCGGGGCTCCCACTGACTCTGCATTATGGTGAGTTGTATAATTATCTCATTATATGTCATTATGCAATAATAATAGAAATAAAGTGCACAATACATGTACTGAGCTTGAATCATCCTGAACTGCACCCAGTCTACGGAAAAAATTGTCTTCCACAAAACTGGTCCCTGGTGCCCAAAAGGTTGGGGACTGCTGATGTAGAACATGCCTCTCCCTTTATCACCTCCAAATGGAAGGGGACAAAGTGTTAATTCCCTGGAACCCTCAAATAGGGCAATGCAGGTTCTAGCAGTTGGAGTTCAGGCAAGTGGGAATAGAAATGGTGAGGGGTCACAGATGGGGATCAGACAGCATCTGCTTTAGCCCAAAACATGTTTTTACACAATAGTTCAATAATCAGAGTAAGCACTCAGACAGACAGACAGACAGACACACACACACACACACACACACACACACACACACACACATACACACAGTTGTAAGCTTAACAATACAAACCAATGCTATTTACATAAGGTTTGAAAGCAAAGCACAATAACTGATGCTGTTTTATACCCGGAGTGTGTTCCTGTTAGGTGAGGGGCAGAGTGTGGAAGCTCCCTGAGGCCAGGATTTTCCTCTTCTTTTTTTTTTAGATTGGGGTCCTGATTCCTGGGTGTGCTCATCTGTGGAAAGTCACTGAGCTATAATTATGATATGTGCACTTTTGTGAATGTATGTGGTACTTTAATAAAAATGTTATTTCAACAAAACAGAAATATGATCACAGTGTAAGTTATTCATGTTTGACATTAATTTTAATAGTTGTTACTCCATCACAACTTGGAGTTGGCTTATTAGTAAAGTGGCCAGATAAAATATAAGACACCCAATTAAATTTGAATTTCAGGTTAATAACAAGTAATTTTGAAATATGAGTATAATCTCAAGCATCACCTGGGAAATATATTTATTGCTTATCTGAAATTCAGTTTTAAGTGCATGCCCTATATTTTTACTTGCTAGATCTGGTAACCCTACTTACTAGATTTTGGGTGTTAGGTAATTATTTTGCTTTTCTTTGGGTATATGCAAAATGGGAAGTTCAGTGAATCTGGAATAACTATTGTTAAACAAAGGAAAACCGAGCCTTTTTAGTACTGCCTATGTATCTCATGCTGGATACTCACTGCTGTTTTATTGTGGTTGGTTGGCCTACTCAGACTTGTTTTTTTCTCCTTTGTTTCTTGTTAACTGTAACCATTGCCAACATATATGCTACAATTTGGGGGGAGGGGGCTGAGGGCGGTTTCCACAATGCCACGACTGTGGCTTCTCTTGGAAAAATCGGAAGACCTGGCAACCTTGGAGGTATTCTCGTGTCACCGTGGAGCTATCAGGGACACCCTCTTTAGACAAGGTGTGCATTCTTCAGCTTGCCACAGTCTCTTCCACTCTATCGTTCCCCATTCCAAAGGCAAGACTCAGTGGCCATATACTACTTTCTTTCTGCTTTTGTCTCTTCAGACCTGGCCACTTCACTCATTTCAATACCTGGGCCCTGGAGGCGCATGCACCCGTGATCCCTGATCTAAAGGAACGATTTTAATCCGTGTTGACAATGCTGAGCTCACCAGCTGCCATGTCTTCAGATCTAACGTTGTGCTGTGGTTACTAAACCTTTTGTGCTATGCACCCTCTCCACTCTATAAATCCCTTTTCAGAAGTTGTATTAAAAGGCATAAAATAACAAAGAATTACAAAAAATTGATTTATTGAAATCTAGTCATCAAAGCATTGGGAAATGCAGATTTAGTAATACATGTGTTTCTTTATTACCAAGAGCCAGGAAATTTCCTTATTATAAGAAGAGTTAGTCATTTCAATGTAGTGATAAACGTAGAGAGCTGCGATTTCAGCAATAACTGTAATATAACACAAAAATATCTTATTGGTATTGCTAATGCCACTATGGTCTGTTGCCTCATGAATAATGAACTGAAATGTTAAATGTCCATGGTTAGTAAAAGCAAAGATGCTATATTTTTCTCATCCAAGTTCACAGATCTCCTAATCTAGTTTTTGGAAATGGAAGCCTCGAGGCTTTAGTGCTTAGTTCCCGGCTTTTAGTCATTTAATTAATTGTTCCTCCACCTGAAAGGGGGTGGGAGGTAGGTGGCTCTCAGTCCATCTAGCTATGCCAATAAGAACTTGGATGGAGGAGGTTGAAACTAAAGGCAAAAACACTGTTTGGGGACTATCTGTAGATTTTGATTATGTGAGCATTCTGTTTCGTCCATTATCATGGAGACAAACTAGGCTCTATTTATACAGTTTTCCAGGAAGAATTAAAGTGGCTCCCGGCATTCATTTTCCTATCTCAGCCTGCTAAGTACGGAATGGGAGTCATTCCTCTGAGGGCCAAGAGAAGCTCTGCACAGCCTGCTATTTATAGAAACGCTACCTCTCACACCCCACTCTTAACCTGCTGCGTCAGAATCTTCATCTTAACAAGATCCCCGGCGACCCAAGTGCACATTGCAGTGTGAGAAGTGCCACTTTAGAGCACAGAAGTCCCCATTCTGAGTCACCCCTGTGAAATATAAGGAGCAAGAGCAGCCACCGAGGATCTTTGCAACTGGGTGTGTTTGAGTTGCAGGTGCTGGGTGGAAGCGCTGCTTGTATGAGGGTTCCTATTTCATTAATTTCTAGTACCAACTCTGCTTATGCTGCACAACACAAAGAACCATGCGAGAAATGTCCTGCTTTCTTCCAAGCTCTCTACTCCATCTGTTGAAAGGCATTGAGGTGCTGAATTTATTTTTAAATTTATGACATTTGGGGTAGCAGCCAGATATATGTAGGAGGCAAACATTTTCTCTTTTATCAGCCAGGAAACCTACAAGGACCATCTCAAGTTTGAGGGATAATTTCAGTGTCTACCACCAATGGGTCTCTAAAATGGTTTGGGATGTCTCTGTGTTCGAAGGGTTGACATATCATGTGAGTTCAGAAATCAGACAGCTAGCCCATGTATTTGCATTTAAGATTCTGGAAGTAAGACCTGGCTTAAATCGCACACATTGTTGCATTAGCATTTGGTGTTTACAACATTATCTAGAAATTGACGTTTTCTATGCTGTCAGAAAAGTGGTAATGGAATCATGTGAGACAGCTGGCTCTATTTCCCTCAAGTCTCCGAAAATTAAAACACTGGAGACAAAGGGGACAGAAAAACAGGAGAACCAGCGATTTTTCAGTCCACAGGCTTAGTATGGATTTGGAAGTGTCTGATTCATACCTGGAAGGAACCACATTTCTATCTACTGTCTGACAAAGAATGGGACTTTTTACATCAGGAGCTTATCTGACTTACAATGGAGGGTGTGCTCAAAGGAAATCTGCGGTCACCACTGTGGGAGGTCCGTGGGAGGGTTGGAAGGGAAGCCCCTGTCCCCTCTCAGGTGTGGATGCAGCTACACTCTACTCTTAGGGGAATGCAGTGAGACAAAAAAATACCGGTGTCTATGTCTGTGTGGCTCATCCAGCCCCAGTTATTCCGTCAGGCAATCTATTTTAAGTCATTTCTGTGACTCAGGGCAGTGAGAGGAGGTGACAAGCATGAACCAATTCTGCAGCCAGGGCGAACTGAACACAAGAACATTTCTTTAATGTGTACTTGGAAGTCATTCCCCCACCCCTGCATTAAGTGAACAGAGAATTAAAGTACAGTAACACATCAGTCACACTTCTTGGCTTAATCTGGGCATTAAACAATACAGCAAAGAGTGGAGGGAATTGTGGGGTGAAGGCAGCCAGCAACACCCACCAGCCAACAAAAACCCTTGCCCCAAAGAGACAGATGTTTTTAGCCAAAAACACGGGGAGAGGTTATCTCCCCAGTATTTATGTTACTGGCCGTGTAAACAGAGAGTAGTTCATGCCTTAGCTGTTCATGGGATCGGAAGTGTAATCAAAATGCAGTGGGGGATAGTAGGATATCAGGGTTGTGTACTTACACTGAGCTGATGAAACTGAGAATAGGGGTGGGCCTGGGGCCTCACCCCTCCATCTGTACCCTCCTCTCCTGTCACATTCTCCCCACTTTCCAGAGGGAGTGGCCTGGAGGCCTGAGCTCCCAGCTTCACCTTCAGTGTGCTGTGTGAGTAGGAGCATGGCCTATATCAGGGGTGGCCAACAAGTCGATCGTGAGGCTAATTTTGGTCGATCGTCAATCGCTCGCAATGTCTGGGGTGGAATTCCGTGTACCATGGACTTTGAAGCGATTGTAGAAGACAAAACTTTCTAGCAATAGTTTAATGCATTCTGGGAATTTGCCAAGGTCATAAATTCCTAGAATTCTGACAGCCTGACACTGTGATCTCCGCCCACCCAGACAATACATTTTGACTTAT
>PVKE010050912.1:0-10804 GCA_004027555.1 Craseonycteris thonglongyai
CCCATCTGGGAAGGTCTTTGGGAGGTGATCAGGCTCCCCTTCTGCCCTGAAGGCAGGACTGACTTGGACAGAAACTTTTCTGGGGGGGGGGGGCGGCGGCTCATCGTGTCTGACAGATGACAGGGGCTGGTGGTCCCATGGTCTCGCTCGCAGTCCGGATGAGATCGAGGCCAGGTTGCAGTTGTCTAGGAAAGATACTGATCCAGGGTCTGCTGAAATCAGTGGGGGCGCGCCTACCCTTCTCGGATCTCCTTGTCTTCCCACGACCCGTCTCTGCTCCATACCGGTGGCAAAGGCCAGCGCGGTTGGGTTTCCCGGTCAGGGAACCAGAATGTTACAGAAAACCGTGTCCAAGGAAACTCAAGCGGCACACCGAGGTCAGGGAGAACACAGGTTTATTACACCAGCAGGCCCAGTAGGATAATTCCCGAAGACTGAACCCCGACCGATGGGTGACTTTTACTTTTATAGGGCCTATCATGGGGCTCGGGGCTTGGTTAGTTTGAAAAGAAAAGATGTCAGCGGGAAAGTCCCAGCCCTCAGGGGTTGCCATTTTAAGCGGTGACAGGGGTGGGGGTGGGGGCAACATTTTAGCTCAGGTGGTAAGTTTCCTTATATGGAATTTTCCCTATCAGTCTCTCTGTCTCTGTCAAAACAATAATATAAATCTTAAAATTTATATATATATTTTAATAGCAGTGGCTGACTTAACCTTGCCAAATATCTGCCCTGGAAAAGGCCTAAAGTTGCATTTGAACATCCTGTCACCAATATTCCATCAATCTCAAGATAGATTTCTCTCATGTAGGTTCTTTTAAAATCATTTTTTCCAATTGGTTCAGTATCTGATATATTTTGTTCTAAATACATTTTACCCTTCTGGGAGATTATGTGGGCATCCATGGTTTTAAGAAAGTCTCACCCTATCGGGTGAGTTGGGGGCAGATTTGGCTAGTAAAAATATATATTGCCCCAAAACATTTCCTAGCTGAAAGGGAATAAGTTCTGATTTAAAATCAGACATTTGTTGTTAGGTGTCCCTACCATTGATATAGAAGCTATACTTGGAGGGAGAGGGCAACTTAGTTCTCTGAACAGACAAAGTAGCCCCAGTAGTTTCCTCTGTTATGGCAATTTCCATTTCTCCTAAAGTATTAATAAAAAGGAGATATGCCCTCTCCTAGTCCTTGGAGCAGCCCTGTGCTTCCTTTTGTTTTTATTAAATCCCATTTCAATTTTTCTTCTTAAGGTGACCTGACTTTTTACAATCAAAGCAGAGTCCAGTACAAGAGTTCTATTAGCAAATGCTACTTAGTAATTCTGTTGTTCTGCTCTCAGAAACCAGTATATGTGTTCATTGGAATAGGTCAGAATAGCCATAATTATATGTTCTAACAGTTCATTTAAATTTCTTGTTGAACCCATCACAATACTGCAGAGGGTTGGGAAATTTCTAATAGAGTCCTTAGTTTTGTATATAATTGCTGTTTTCCCTCTGTCTAAGACCTGAGATTGGCTTTTCTCCAAAGAGAACTTACAGAATTTTTGTTTTCTCCCCTAATTGTTTTGATGTTCCTCCCTTCCTTTCTTCCCTCTTTCTTTTATTGAGTGTCCTCTGGGTCAATAGGGAGCTGCAGTAGACATGTAGAAGAGAGGAGGAGGAAGGGGGAAGGAAACTCTGGACAATGAAGTAAAGGGTACAGTTGGGACAGTTGGAGTAGAGGGAAAAGCAGAGTGTTGGCACCAAACAGCTTTGGAAACCTTTTTTAGTTCAGAGCCAGTCAAAAATTTTAACTTCCTGAAGAGAAGAATGTTTCTCTGTGCTGCATTTCAGAGACTTAAAAAAAAAAAGATTTTATTGTTTTTGACAGAGACATAGAGAGAAAGAGACAGAGAGAGACAGATAGAAGGGGGAGGGCCCAGAGCAGTCTCCATAGTTGTACGTCATCAGTTTTCAATGTGGTTTCCTTCCTCACATGTGGGTAGGGGCTGTGCAGAGTGAAAACTGGGCTGGAGGCTTTGTGCATGGGAGGCATGCCCTCTAGAGCCAGGAGCCTAACTGAGAGGGGGGTGGGGGTGGGGGTTGGGGGTGGGGGGTGTTGAGAACTGAATGGGGGGCCCCTGGCATGGGAAGCACATCCCAGTTCAGCATATGAGTCCACAGAGGCTGGGGCCAGGATTCAATCCTCAGTCCCAGGGTTGCAAAGCGAGTGCTCAAGCCCCTGAACCATTCCAGCTTCCCCAGCTTTTTTTTTTTAATTTATTTTTATTGTTTGAGAGAGAGAGAGAGAGAGAGAGAGAGAGAGAGAGAGAGAGAGAGAAGGGGGAGGGTCCAGAGTAGTCTCCTTAGTTGTTCATCAGTTTTTGACATAGTTTCATTCCACACAGGTGGACATGCGGCCACACAGGGCAGGAACCAGGCCAGGGGCTTCCCACATGGGAAGCAAACCCCAGTTCAAAATATGGGTCCACACAGGCTGGGGCCTGGACCAGGACCACCAGGACCAGTATAGGATTCCCAGACCCCGAGGCCACAAAGTGCATCCTTAGCCAGCTGAGCCATCCCAGTATCTCCTCAGAGGCTTTTTTTGAGGTAAGCCTCCCAGTCATTAAGTTTGATTTTTAAAGTTGACTTTTTCTAATTGTGCACACAAAAATTCATTTAGATGTCAAAAAAGCTCCATTCTGGCCACCCCAAATTGGTATCACTTCCTGTTAAATCTTTCCATTTTCTGTAAGTACTTGCAGTGAAGGCTCCCTAGGAACTGTACCTCTGCAAGAGTATTAATGGGGACTTGGCTTTGGAGGCACTATTTCCCAGGTTTATTTAAAAACAATCTTTTTTTGAGATCTACAGAGTCTGAAAAAATTTCTAGTGCTACTCTGTAGTGAGTTAAAGTGTGCTGTTTATGCGTTCAGCTCGAAGGGCCTGTCACTTCGAGTTGCTTCAACCCTCTTAGTGTCTTGGTTTCTCTCCCCAGCTGTCTAATACAACTCTGAGGACTTGGAGCCTTAGGTAACCAGTCTCTATGAGCACATTCCAGGACCAGTCAATTACTTAATTACAGTGTGTTGGAATTTGCAATGGGACCACTGCTTGTTTTAAGGAGTACTCTCAAACACCTCCAGGGAGGTGCTTAGTCACCTAATGAGACAGAATAGTTAGCAAAACTTAGTCAATCAGGGAGGCCTTGGTAACTATGAAGCCCATATGTAATGCAAATGTATTCTTGGGCTTCTGATGCCCATCTCTAAGAAATGCAAATGTAACTCCAGGGCTTCTGATGGCCATCTCTAAGGAACGTAAATCTAACCTTGGGCGTTTGGAGGAAGGCACCAGATACTAGAAAATAAGACAAATGACACCAAGTCTGATAATTCCAGGCCCCTTCCACAAGATAAAAACAGTAGCTTGTCGTAGTAGCTTGGACATTCCACTTTCGGGTGTCCCCTCTCCATTAGAGACCTTTTCTTCTTTCCAATAAACTCCTGCTTAACCTTTCCTGTGGAGTTCGAGTCCTCATTCTTCAAGTGCTCAAGACAAAGAACCTCAGACAGCAGGACACAAAATTTTCCTGTTTCACTAAGACTACCCAAAATTCAAGCTGGAGGGAATAAATGCCCTTTCCCTTCAGGCCTGAACAAGACTCTCATTTATCTATCAAAAGGTTTTGTTCAGACTCATAGTGAAAAATTCCAATTGAAAAGCCAAAATTAAAAACAAGCCATCCATTTTTTTTCTCTTGTCCCTGAGTTATCTCAACTTTTTCCCTTGCCTGGTTTACCTCAACCCTTAACCTTTAATGCCACCCCAAGGATTAAACAAACTAACAAACATAAAACACCTCAAATAAAGTCAAAACCTCCTATGTTAAAACAGAGAAGTCCACAATTCCAAGGAAAACTCACCCAAGTTCATCTGATGTGAACTAGGAAGCCACTGGGGCACAATGGGCTCCTACTGGTACCAGCACTGAACCAGGTCTGCAGGATGGTTCTAGTTGTGCTTCTTTGGAATCCTGCAGACTATGCCAAGTAAATGTCAATGTAAAAAACATCCAGATCTGTAGAGCATGGGTCCCTAACTGCTTGGGCATGAACCAATACCAGTCCATGGCCTGTTAGGAATCAAGCCCACAGCAGGAGGTGAGTGGCAGGCAAGCAAAATGTCATCTATATTTACAGCCATTTCCCATTGCTCACATTACCATCTGAGCTCCGCCTCCTGCCAGAGCATTGGCAGCATTGGATTCTCACAGGAGCGTGAACTCTATTGTGAACTCCGCATGCCAGGGATCTAGGTTGCGTGCTCCTAATGAGAATCTAATGCCTGATGATCTGAGGTGGAGCTGCAGCAATGATGCTAGCACTGGGGAGCGGCTGCAAATACAGATTAACATTAGCAGAGAGGTTTGACTGCAGAGACCATCATAAATCAATGCTTGCTGACTCATATCAAAACCCTATCAGTAAGTGGCATGTAAAATTATTATACAATGTAATAATAATAGAAATAAAGTGTACAATAAATGTAATGTGCTTGAATCATCCCCAAACCATCACCTACACCCACGTTCATGAGAAAATTGTCTTCCATGAAACTGGTCCCTGGTACCAAAAATGTTGGGGACAACTGCTAACAAAAATGTTGGGGACAAACAGACAACAATTGCTGGGAAACAAAATATTAAGAGATTAAAAAAATGTTCCAGAGGATGGAAGTTTTGCAGCTTAGTTTACACATTAGACTCAAAGGAAAAGATTTAAGGAAGGCCACATGAAATCGATTGATGGCAGGTTAAGGGAGTGGGAAAAAGCAAAGCAGAAAAATATCTGGGATTAAATAAAAACTAAATTGGAGAAACAGATACTTCTTTTACAATGGTGGGTGCAGGATAATTAATAGTTAAAATTTTATAGCACACAGACATGGTAATCAAGAGATGAAAATGACAATGAGGAATTCTATAGTCTCCTGCTCTGGAGCAAGTGGGTGTACTAGGGGGTCAGAAAAAAAGGATTACTGACATTCCAAGGGGTATGTTATTTTAGATGCAAAAAGACAATAGACAGGCTTAAGGTAAAGATTGACTTTATCAAGGAAACTTTAGGCCAAAGATGCAACTTCTCCCCATGGCTCGATTTTAGTTAAGAATTTTTATGTTCAGACAATCCTGTATGATTAATTTTGATCTCAGAGTTTGCAGGTCCTGCCAATGCTGATGTGTTCTGAGCTTGTCAGGTTTTGTATCTGGCCCCTTTTCATCCAAATACCTGTCCAAGGCCTGGGCAAGGGGCTCAGGGAGGGTGTCTGGGAGCCTGGGTTAATCCTGGGTGGGAGAGGTCAAGGACTGATGGGGGGTGAGAGGGACCATGTAGGATGGAGCGTTAGCCTGTGAGGTTGGCGACTGAGCCCTGGAGTTGGGCTGCTGATTCCCAAGGAAAAGAAGATCTCCTTTCTCCCTCCCTGCAGGAGGGAGCCGGGAAGGTTGCCACAGGATGAGAGGGGTCTCTGCCTAGGTTTCTATGTGGATAATTACTGTGCCTTAGGGATCCCTTCCCTGGGCCTATTTCTCCTGTGAGTGGGAGTGAGGTGGCTTTAGTTACAATTCCCTCCTCTTGTCATCTCCCAGATGAGGGTCTGCCCAGGAATAAACCACAAAAAGAAAAGGGTAATTTCCACTTTATTGGACACTTAGTATATGATGGGCCCTGTTACGTTGACTCAATTTTCCTAGCACCGTATCAGGTGGGGACGTGTCCCCTCTGTGCATAAGAGGAGACCCACGCTCTGAAGTTCTCACAGGGCATCTTGCCCCTGAGCCAGGTTTCTGAAGGCCTGGACTACACTTCTTTCTGGTATTCGTCATTATCTGAGAATCCGGTGACTATGAGTGCTTGGGAACTATATTCCCCTCCCCCTTTTTGTTCAAACAATCTTTATTTTCTCTGATTGCAAACATATTTCATGCTTATTATACAAAACTGGAACAGTACCGAGATACCTCACTTAGAAGGTAAACTAAATTCTAACTCAGCACTTACGTATATAAATATTTCTATAACTCTACAGTTCCAGCCTGGTTGTTACATGAATCGACAGTTCATCACTGTAAGGTCAGTGGGTCTCAGACAGAAGGGAGCCTGGGCTAGTGGAATGATTGATGCCATCAGCTAGAGGAATTCCAGCAAGCAGCATTTCCAGTAACTGCTGACCATACCTGCCAACCCGGAACCCAGATGTGCCTAAACCCGGGACTGACAGAGATGAACACTGCTGAAAAACTCCATATATGGAAATTGCCTGCTCCACTGCCTGATCCACCTCTCCCCCAAACCAGAGCCCTATAAAAGTTGCCCACTCCCTTCCGGAGGTGCAACGTCTCTGGCCCCAATCTTTTGGACTGGCGAACCTCGCCCGGGAGCGCTCCCAATAAAGACTCGCATTTGATTAGCCACTCAATTTCTCGTGTCAGTTCCTTACAATCACTGTATTGTTGAGTAGTCCCAAGAGTGCTTTCAAAATAAGGGTCTACTAACTTAAGAAAGTAATAAGCTTTATTCTAAGATTAATGGCTTGAGAACAATGTAATATTTTACCCCAGAATATACCAGCATCTTACCCTCAATTTCTGTGTCAAATACTATAGAACCCAGAGTAAGATGGGCTAACAGCCAACACAAAGGTAACTGACCAGTGCCATCTGGGTGGATCACTGGTTAGGTCCTATGCCTGGCTCTACAGAGGAATTTATTACTCAAGTCTCAACCCTGCCATCACACGGATATTCTTAAGGCAAGTTCTGATCAACTCTGCTCAACATGCACCAAAGATCCCCTACTCATCCTACAGAAAAGTCTCTTCAACAGGACCTACTGACCCTATGTGTAACTCCAGGACCCACGCCGGGCTCTCCCACACATCCTGCCTCCCGCATGTTGTCTCAACACAACATGGGCCGCAGCCTTACTTTTAGGGCACTGTATTCCCTTCTTCTGTTGGACATTTCCCAGTTCCCCAGCATCATCCACTCCCTTCCTTTCTGCCTTTTGGGAGGCCCCCATGGCCACTCTACAACTGCACCACCAACACTCATCCTTCTCATCTGTTTGCTGCTACTACTCTTTGTACTCAGCCCTAATTCATGTACTATTTATATGTTACTGATTTATTCCTTATGGTCTCTCGCTTCTACTGTTGCAGGAAGCAACACCTGATGAAGGATCTCAGATGCTCAGACAACTCTTTAGTCAGGAAGGAGATTCTTATTTAGCTGGCGGAGCACACGGGGCCACCATGACCTAACATGCGCTCCCCGTGGGAAAGTTTCTCACAGGTTTTATATATGGTATTTACGTGACCTGTGTTTAAGATCCTCCTCAAGGTGGGGAGGGGGAATCTTGGTAGGAATGTAGGAGTTTTTGGACAAACCTTGTCAGGTTTCCTGACAAACCTAAGGTAACCAGATGTCCCGCTTTTGGCGGGACAGTCCCGATTTTTAACAATTTGTCCCGCGTCCCACGGCGTTTTAAAAAAGTCCCGGGAACGGCGGGAGATAGACCAAATTTTTAATCAAGAACCCCCTCCCCCCTAGTCAATGGTGTCCCGCTTTACCAATGTTAAAATCTGGTCACCTTAGAAACCTGACAAACCTGTTTACTCAATAAGTTTGCAAAGGGTCTCTGGGTGGCAGGAGGCCAGTCATTGATTTACAGAGTGTAGTTTATCGGTCTCTGGAGTGAGCTATTGTAAAATTCTTCCCTTCTCATTAGTGAGAATCTCCAGGTGATCTTTTTCTTTCTGTTATCTTAAAATTCTTCCCCTCTCATTGCCCTCTTTGAGACTTTAATATTTCCTTTTTTTTATGTTGGAGTCTCACACTATTTTTCTAAATCCTGAGGGAATTTTTTTGATAGTGGTGGGTAAAGTATTGTTGTAACCTGCGAGAAGAAATAACCCACAAAGAGTGCCAAGTATGAGGGCTGAATTAGTAGTCTTTATTCAGAAGCAGGTGACCACAGAGGACTAGTGTCTCTCAAAGACCCATGGCCCCGAATGCAGAAAGTGAGGGGTTTATAAAGGCAAAAATTACATCTTGTTCATCTAGTTGGGTTCAGCAAAAGCATTTGTACAGAAGCCAAAAAGCATATTTCAAATTAGGATCCTGGAGCAGTTGAAGGGTTTACAATAGCCAGGGGCACCTGATTATCACAATGGCCAGGGGCACCTGCGGCAATGGAAATTTACAAAGGCAGTGAGGGGGAACTGGAAAAATCACAGAGAGGGGCTAGCGGTGCAATAATGGAAAGTACAATACTAGGTGCAGAATGCCAGGTATTCACTATAACAGGATACATGGGTTGTAGTTCGTTGCTGCACTGTGGCTTCTATCATGCTCCTCAAGCTGCTTATTAGCAGGAGTAACAGGCATGGACCTATCAGGCAGACTCCTAGAAGTAAAACTATACCTATTAAGATTTTAAACCCACCAAATGCTGAAAACCATCCCCCCAAAAGGCTATGCCCCCAACTGCCCGGCCCTGGCCATCCATGCACAGGCAACAGTTGGTGAAATTGAACCTCCCCAAATGTCCCTCCTTTTGTTGCCAATGTCCTTCTCTTACCAGAGTCCAATTATTAGGAGTCCCATGACAAAGTTTCTCAGGCTTTGGCCATGCGTGGACCAGCCGCTTCTGGTTTGTGGCTGGAGCAGGGCAGTCGTCCTGTTTCTGCAGGGTGCGTAGTAAGGGCTCTCTGCCTGGCAGGTGGTCATCTTTCATATTCTGGTCCCCCGTCAGTGGCTGCCTTCTTTACCCTGGCATTGTGCATCTACAAAGTGATACCTGTTACTTTAGAGTTTTGTTTTTTTAACTGATTGTCCTGTTTTACAATTTTCTGAAAGTATAAGCTATTGTTAAGAAACAGGCTGAATATCAGCCCAAATCTAAGGGGCTCTATTATCTCTACAATTGAGCAGAAAATAGGTCCAGAGTGAGCAGCTGAAACAGAATAAATAACTTTATTATTAGTCATAAAATTAAGAGGCTTATCTGCCACATCAAGAGCCACCCATGTTTTATCCCCATTATTATAGACGTCTTTTGGGAAGTTGCTGGGCATCTCAGACCCTGACATTTGTGGAGGAGTTGCTCCCTGTTCCCTTCAGAGCAGGGGACAATCCCCCTTTCAGTACCTTTTTGCTTTGCACACGGGCCTGGCTGCTTTGACCGAGCAGGGCCCTCCTTATTCCAGAGGTCTGGGCTTTTGCACCCAAAGCAGGCTCCTTTACATAGTATTTCTCTTCTGGGGTTGCTGGGGTGGCCCTGAGGTGACAGGTTTTGGCCCATCTGTTACTGTGCCAAAAGTCTGACCTTTCTCTGATGTTGTCTCCAGTCACATTGTGCCTCTTTTCTAGTTATCTCTGTCTCCGTTGCTAAATGCATTGAAATAAATAAATTTCCTGGCCTTCCTTATGATCTCAACTTCTCATTAGGAATGTAACAAATAATGATTTAGAATAATTGTAATACCCTGCCAGGTGTGGGAAAACATCAAGCCCAAGTATCTAAAGACCTAATTGAGATAATATTAAGGTGACCAACCGTCCTCCTTTAGGGAGGACAGTCCTCCTTTTGGAAGTTCTGTCCTCCCTCGAAAAGTGTCCTCCTAGATGTCCTCCTTTTTGACTTGTGGTCAGTTTTTATCCACAGATCTACCAGACATTAAAATAGATGAACATTGTCTATTTGAAGAAATTAGAAAACTAAATATTTATTTAAGTTCTGAAAAATTTGTTCAAGTGGAAAATGAGCATGTTGAAGTTGATAAAAGATGGGTGGAAATATTCAACCATTTCAAAAATGCACATATACCATATAAAAGTTTACTTCTTCTAGTCCAATTTACATTGTGCTGCCCTGGCACTAACGCAGCAATTGAAAGGGTATTTTCAATTGCTAATGATTTTTGGACAACTGAAAAATCAAGACTGAATGTTGATACTCTAGCTGCAGCACTTGCTGTGAAATTCAATATGAAAAATAGTTCTTGTACAAAGATTTCTAGTATTTTGTTAGAAAATGACACATTAACAAAAATATTCATTCAATCAAAAAATATTCAATTTAAATAATAATCATAATACACCTGCATTATCTATTTACTGTATTATAATGCTGTTTAGTTATTGTTGCAAAGAATAAATTTTTTTATTTGCAATATTTGTTGCTTTAATTTATTTATGTCCTCCTTTTCATTGGAAAAAAGTTGGTCACCTTAATCATATAAAACATAGAAAATCACTTTGTTGAGATATAGAATCTTTGTTTTTTCTCAGGCATAAAACCTTTTAATTTCAGTAGCAGACTAGCAGTCCTAGAAACCCTTGCCTAATCCAGCATTTTAACCTTGTTTAACTTCACTATACATAAGATCTCCTTCACAAACCTTCTACAACTTTCTTTAAAGGTTTATTTTTATTGGTTTTTTTTTTTTAAATAATTATTTATTTATTTTTATTGTTTTTTGACAGAGAGAGAGAGAGATACAGTGACAGAGACAGAGAGAGAACTGAACTGGAGGAGCTCCCAGCTCAGCATATGGTTCCTCACGGGCCGGGGCCGGGATTCGATCCCTGGTCCCCGGCACTGCAAAGTGAGCACTTAACCCACTGAGCCATCCCGGCTTCCCCTATTTTTATTGTTTTTGACAGAGAGATACAGAGACAGAGAGAAGGGGGAGGGCCCAGAACAGTCTCCATAGTTGCACATCATTGGTTTTTCCACATAGTTTCATTCCACAGGT
>PVKE010050913.1:0-10804 GCA_004027555.1 Craseonycteris thonglongyai
CTGGGGCACTTCAGGTTGCTGTCTTAGCTGTTAGATAGCAGGGTAGTAAAGGTGTGGCCAGGGGTGGGGGCATGTGAGTAGGAGCTAGGGTGGGCCTGAGACACAATAGCAGATTCCTCTTTCAGCAGGGGGGCTGGTGGTTCAGTGCGGGTGGGGCGCAGGAGCTCTGGTCTTTCTCTCCTCCACCTGGCTGCCCCTCCTTCAATAGTATCTGTAAGCCACGCCCGCAGGGCAGCACTAGGGATGGGCTGGGGCTTGGCAGAGGCCCCGGTAGGCCGCGCAGTCCTGCACACAAGCAATGACACCGCGGTGACCCGGTCGGCAGCCCAGTTGCGCCCACGGGCTACAATGCCCCAGAGGCCCGGTGGGCGGGATGCCAAAAGCCCAGTTGCGCGCTCGCGAGCAGGCAGCAGTGCTGCAGTGGCCCTGTGGGCAGGGCGCCAAAAGCCGGTCTTGCGCGCAGGCAGCACTGCGGCGGCCTAGTGGGCAGGGCGCCAAAAGCCCTGTAGTGCGCTGGCGAGCAGGCAGCGGTGCCGCGGCAGCCTGGTGGGCGGGGCGTCAAAAGCCCAGGTGTGTGCACGCAGCGATGCGCAGTGGCCCAGAGGGCAGGGCGCCGAAAGCCCAGTTGCGCACTTGCGTGCTGGCAGCGGTGCCGCAGCGGCCTGGTGAGCGGGGCACCACAAGCCCAATTGCGCGCTGGCAAGCAAGCAGCGGTGCCGCGGCGGCCCAGTGGTCGGGGCACCGAAAGCCCAGTTGCACGCTGGCAGCTGTGCCGCGGTGCCGAAAGCCCTGTGCGCACAGGCTATAGCTCGGGCGGCAGCTGCTCTACGCTCCCGGCTCTGTTGAGACCACCAGATTCACTCTAAGCACGTCTAATGCAGCTGTGCCCACTCAAGCCCCAGCCCTCACTCCAAGAGCCCTGTCCTCAGAAGGCGCTCCCTCACAGTCAATCTCCTCCGTAAATCAGGGGTGCTGAGCTGTTGCGGGCTGGTGCCCTGCTCTCACCCCGCCCGCCGGGAAGTGCAGGCGCCCTGCTCCACAGTCCCTGTTCCACTTTAGGCTCTGTGATCTGATTAGGGCACTATGTGCTGTCCCTTGAGTTCGGATGTTAAATTGTCCACAGTCTTGTGGGGCTTCCACGCTCCCTAGGTCTTGGCTTCCAGCCCGCCCTCGATCCAGCTCCGCTTTGACCGTAGTCCCCCAACCCCCCTTTGTTTTTGCCAGCCCCGCGCTGCGCTCCGAGTCTCTGTCCCCGAACTGCTGCTTCCCTTTCCCTCTCCCGGTCTGCCCTTTTTTCTCTAACCTTTGGGTGTTGTTCTGCGTTGTGTGGTTCTCTTCGTTGAGGTTTCTTCTCAGGGTTTCCCCTGTGGATTCCCCTCTGTTCACAAGGCCCTTCCCAGGCAGTTATCAGTGTTCTCCTCTCATGCCGCCATCTTTGATCTCTGAATAGGCATTTTTCCAAAGGAGATATATAAATGTTTAATAAGCACATGAAAAGATACTGAACATCATAATTAGTCTTTGGGGAAATGCAAATCAGAACTACAATGAGATACTACTTCACATCCACTAAGATGGTTAAAATAAAAAACACAGGCAACAACAAGTGTTGGTGAGGAAGTGGAGAAATTAGAATCCTCATAAATTGTGGGTGGGAATGTAAAATAGTGCAGCTGCTGTGAAAAAATCTTTGGCAGTTCCTCATGAGTTTAAACATAGAATTGGCATATGACCCAAAAGTTCTCCTGGGTATATATATATATACCCAAGAGAAATGAAAACATGTTCACATAAGAACTTGTACATGAATGTTCATAACAGTCTTATTAATAATAGCAAAAAGATGAAAACAACCCAAATGTTCAACAACAGATGAATGGATAAACAAAGGTGGTATATCCATATAGTAGAATGCTATTCAGTTAAAAAGAGGAATGAAATACTGAATGAACCTTCAATACATTATGCTATATGAAGCAAACTAGTCACATAATAGGCCGCAGATTATTCTATTTATATGAAATGTCCAAGATTGGGTAATCTATAGAGATAGAAAGTAGATTAGTGTTTACCAGGGACTGGGGAAAGGGAAGAATTGGGAGTTTGGGTATGGAGTATCTTTTGGGGATGATAAAAATGTTCTGAATTAGTGGTGATGATTGTACAACCTCATGAATGTACTAAAATATCACTGAATTTTATACCTTATTTAAAGGGGTAAATTTTATGTTCTATGAATTATATATAAAAAAATTTTTTTGAATAGTTGCAGGATTGTGTTTCTAGGACTTCTCTTAGAGGGCTGAGATAAGTGAGTTCAAGATCAAGTAGGAGTCTGTAGCCTAGAGTAAGAATTTTTGAGAATCAAGGAAGTTTTTTTTTGGTGGTTTTTTTTTTCTAATCTTGGGAGCCATGAGCCAAAGAGGAATTCAAAGGGCTGAAAGAGCTTCAGAATTGACATTCAGTATAACAGTGTCAAGGGGTGTTGCTAGAACTCAATTTCTCAGGAGACAAATTCTTTAGAAACACAGTCTAGAAATTTCTAGAACTATTTAGGGTAAAAGGCTTAGCAGTAGTGTCAACCTTCAGGCCAGATTCTAGGTTGTTTGGTGTGTGTACTATTCATATGCACAATGGAATATTTCTTGGCCATAAGAAAAGATGAAATGCTGCCATTTGCAACAACATGGGTGGATCTTGAGAGTATCATGCTAAATAAGCAAACTAAGTCAAACAGAAAGGGTCAGGAACCATATGACTTCACTCATATGTGGGATGGAAAACTGAAAGCAACAAAGGAAGAAGACAAACAAAGAAACAAAGACTCATGGACACAGACAGCAATTTCATGATTACCAGAGGGTGGGGGGCAGGGAGGGTGGGAGAGGAGGGGGAGGGGTTCAAACATATGGTGATGGAAGGAGAACTGACTGAGTGGTGAACATACAATGCACTATATAGATGATGTATTATAGAAATGTATACTTGAAGCCTAACCAATGTCATCCCAATAAATTTAATTTAAAAAATGAATTGGGAAGCACACACACCATATCATTCAAATAATTCAGGCATCTTCTCTTCCAGGAACATTTTTTTATCCTACTTTCCCTGACCTCTATCACCTCTTCTGTACACCCATAATATTATATTCTTGCCTACATCACCTCCCTTACATTAGATCAAAGTTTTGTGTGTCTTCCCTACTGGGATTAGGAGTCCCAACATGATCAGGGAGGTCCTGACACCTGCCAAGAACTCAGAAAATGTTTGTTGAACCAATGAAGAATTGAAGAGACTACAGGAATATTTCATTCAGGGAGAAAGAACTATCAATAATACTTGTGTATTTTTAAGATTTTCTTTCTTTTTCAAGACTTTCATAACATGGTAATGGACTCACTGCGAGAGTTCATATCACTTACGTGTTTTGATGTGATGATTTTGTCAGTACAATGTTTGTCAGTAATGTTGGTGCAGGCCATCCTGATGTTGTCTGTGGAGACATAACTGGATTACTGGAAACACTGTTAGTAGAGAATTCAGAAATGACTTGTCCTGTTGCCTTCTGAAAGTTTGAATACTTGAGAATTTTTATTTTTATTGTATTTCTTGATTCTTGAATAAAGAGACAATATCCCATTTATAGACATATATCTTCAGTGAGAAAGTTTGAGGATCTAGTGAAGTCTTCACAAGCAGCCAGCATTCCAGGCTGATCTGCAGTGGGGTATCCTTCTCACTATTTCTCTCCTCTTTCTTAGACCAAGAGAGGTATCTGCAAGCCAACAACAAAGAATTCAACGCTATCTTTGGATATCCAGTGAGTATCAGATTTCTGGCTATTTTAGAAGGGAGCTGGAATTCTCCTCTAATATATTCCCCTTTGTTGGTGGGGCAGGAATTTAATTGTATATGTAGAGCCTACAACTCTTAGGTTCTACTTTCTTTCATACTCCCACACAATGAGGGCTGATGCAGTGAGGGCTTGGAACCAAAGTTAATCCAGTGACCTAGGCTCAGGGGAGCTAGAAAATAAATTCTGTAGTTTTTTCTTGCACAAATGAAAACATAGTTTTACAATTTTCTTACTTAAACATCTATTACAATACATATAGATATACCAAATTCATTTAATAGCAGCATAGTTTTCTATTGTATTGACACACCTTAATTTTATTAACAATTTTTACTCAGCAAAATAATAGCTTAGATGTAGGCCAAAACTATTCAGACTCAAGACAGTTAAGGGGCAAGGGATTCTCCAGTGCTGACAGCAACCATGTAAAAACCTTCAGTGGGCTGTGGTTGAAAGACAGTAGTTTGCTTTTGGCATCTGACATCCTTTGGCATTGAAACCAGAATGTAAAGGCACACCCAAATGAGCTTGCTAGACTACGAAAAGCTTTAGTAGAGAACTCTGGAGTAAAACTAACACAAACGGCAGACTTGCCTACTATTTAGGGCAGAGGAGGATCTGGTGGGCCAGAGGGTAAGATGAAACTGAAGGAATTATGATTCTAAGAAAGGAAAGTATTTGGATGGCTGCACAAGTGGAGTGAGTCTCAGGGGACAGCACAATCCCAATTCTGCAACTAACTATGGTCTTGGACAAATAACCTTAGTGCTTCAATTTCCTCATCCGCAAAAGGTGCCATATGGTATACTTCCTTCATAGGGTTGTTGTGAGGATTAAATAAGTTGCTCCATAGAAAATGCTTGGAACAGTGCCTTGCACATAATAAATACTCAAGTAGTGTAAGTTTTAATTGTTAATTTTATTATTATCATTATTATTATCAATAGCTTCAATAAATAAAAAATTCTATCTTGGGCAGAAATATATACATTCTGCCCCCATAAAAAGCCCCATATTGATCAGCCTTGGCATTTTGGCATCCTCTAGTCCTCAAAGAAAAGGTAGGGGCAGACAAACACTTCTTTCCTCTCTCCTCCCTTTGGCGGGTGAACTGTGACTTATCATTTCACAGAGTGGCCTTGGTACTTTTTGTTAAGATTGGCAGGTGGGGGTCTTTTGTCCTCTAAATGTGCTTGTTTTCTTTTACTCACAGAACAATACTGTCAAGACCTCAAAATATAATGTCTTTAACTTCTTGCCCCTGAACCTATTTGAACAGTTCCAGAGACTTGCAAACACATATTTCCTCATTTTGTTCATCCTACAGGTACTGCCTTTTGGGGCCTTTTGCACAGAGGATTTTATCAGCCTCTCTGGGGTCAGGTTGTGTAATTAGTCCTTCTTTTCCCCAAACTGAGAAATGTCTTGTCTCATTAGATGGCTGGATGCCTAGGCTATCTTCCTAGTCCTCTAGAGTGGCTGTGGTCAGGAATAGCCAGAATGAAACAAACAAACCTCTCCAAGAGGAGAGACACAAGATCCCTGGATCCCAAGGAAGGGGATTATGGCTGCATGGCCTCAGTTCAGCTTGACCATAGGAAGTCACAGAATCTTCACTGCAACCGTAGTTGCAACTCCATTCCTCGTTTTCCAGACTACCCGATAGAAAGTTAATGTGCAGGAGTGCTGAGGCAGGAGGATGGTTTAGATTAGAACAAGCTTGTCTAACCTGCAGCCCATGAGCTGCATGCAGTCCAAGATGGCTTTGAATGTGGCCCAACACAATTTGTAAACTTTCTTAAAACATTAAGATTCTTTTTTTTTTTTTAGCTCAGCAGCTATTGTTAGTGTTAGTGTATTTTATTTGTGGCCCAAGACAATTCTTCTTCTTCCATTTTGGCTCAGGGAAGCCGAACGGTTGGCCACCCCTGGTTTAGAATATAATAGTACCAGTACAGGGCAAGGAAACAGGGCAGGATAGGCCCATATTGGGAGAGAGGAACAGATCATCTCATTTTCCCTTGTGCTGAGGGGGTGTGGGGAAGTATGTGGTTTTCCCATGTCCACCCTTAACCCCTACACCCACCACCTTCATTATCACAGGGAAATGGCCCTTTGCCATCAAGACAAATGTAGTAGAGTTCAGGCCAGATAGGTAGCAATTTACAGTCTCCTCTTCTTTCATTCTTTCTTGGGAGATGTTTACTTATATTTGGGGAGTTACATGAAGATGACAAAAAGTGAAAAACAACTAGGATAGTTGAATTTATTAATATTATGAACCTATGGAAGTGAAAATGGCAGTGGGGTTAGGGAGAAATATATTGTTTTTTAAGCTTTCTGACCCAAGTTTCTCTCCCCTCCCCTCTCACAGTTGATTCCTCAGATCTCCTCCTTGGCATGGCACACAACTGTGATACCCCTGATGGTGGTGCTGTCCATAACAGCAGTGAAAGATGCCATTGATGACTTGGTGATGTGGCTTTCTGGGTCTCTAGTCTCTCACTGTACCTAGTCAGGCTGGAACTATGGGACAAGAAGGACGTCCCAGAACTTCTCAGAACTAGGAAGAACTTCTCAGTACTAGGAAGAAGCAGTGAATGGACAGAGATGTGTCCTTTACCTTGTTGTTGGTGTTTGTTTTTTTTTCCTTTTTAAAAAAAATCTATCCCAGAGTAATATGTAACTTTCTTTGACCCAAATTTGGTGATCTATGCATATCCAGAAAGGGGCAATGCAAGGCCTTTCTCTGTTGACCTAAGAACACCATTCTTATCCCCCTTTATTTATTTATTTAATTTATTGGATGACATTGGTTAGTAAAATTATATAGGTTTCAAGTGTACAGTTCCATAACACATCATCTGTATATTCCTTTACTTCCTTCACTTCCCTTTTAGCTTTCTCTGGGTTTATTCTTATCCTTCTTTCTCCATCTCCTCACATTTTAATGTTCATCTTCTCTCATTTTAATACTCATCTTCCTTCCCTATTTTCTTGTTCTTATCTTTCTTCTTAACTTTCCACATTACATTTCTCCAGCTCTCCCTATTTCCCTTACCAACGTTCAATTCTATTAGGTATGCACAGCTAGGAACCCTCTGGTTTTAGAAAGCCTCATGACATAAACACAGGTTGACTCTTTCCTGGTCTTGGCGGGAAAAACTGGCTCCCAGGGAACATTGCATGGCTTCTTCTTTGCTCCTTATAGTAGGCCCTGCATAGAAGGAAGAGTGTGAGGACCCAGTATCATGCCTGCTAGTGGGATTTAGGAAAGCAGCCCTATTGACCTGCTTGCAGCTTCCCTGAGAGAGTTCTGATTTTGGCAGAATAGATTTTTTTCTTAGGGTTTATTTTATTTTTGACAGAGACAGAGAGATGGGGGAGGGCCCAGAGCAGTCTCCATAGTTTTACATCATCAGTTTTCAACACGGTTTCATTCCACACAGGTGGGTAGAGGCTGCACAGGGCAGGAGCTGGGCTGGGGCCTTCTGCATGGGAGGCACTCCCCTGCATGGGAAGCACACCCCAGATCAGCAAATGGGTCTACATGGGCTGGGGCCAGGATTCGGGGTCCCCAGGGCTGCAAAGCAAGCGCTTAACCCACTGAACCATCCTGGCTTCCTCCAAAATAGATTTTTAAAGTTTGAAAGCAAGATATTTCTTCAACTCTTTAACTCATTTACTCTTTAAGCCCAGAATTAGCACATGATTTAAATTTCAGTCACAACTCAGATGTGCAAAATGAAACTTTATTCTCTATAACTTAACTTAGTATAACCACTACCCCACCTTCCCAACCCCTTTCAGAGAGCCAAAAACTTAACTTGCCAAATCAGGATAGCCCAGTTACTTGTGATTTAGAATTCAGTCTCGTTAGGACAAACATTCTGCCAAATTCAGGATTCTCTCTGCCTCCTTTCCAGTCCTACCATTTTCCCAGGGAGTGATCTCAACTGAAAGGATGGGATTCATGTGAGCCCTAGCATCAGAATATACCCTGTATCTGTCCTCCTTCTATTTGGTCTTTGAATCGATTACCTCTCTTCCACTTTCCTTATTGCATCCACTGTGGGAGCTTCTGTACACTTACCATGGTTGGGGGTGCGGTGGGGGTAGGGGTATACCGAAGGATACTTAGCTTTCCCTGTACCTACCAAGAAGCATGAGACTCTAGTCCTGCCCATTTTTTTGCATTCTCTCTTCTGTGGCCTTAGATATAAATTGTTCTCATCTGCCAGGCTTTGGCTTTTGATATTTAGAGGCCAAGATTTTCTCTCTTTCTTTTTTTCTGACCTCCCTTTTCAGCTTCTCAGAGACAACCAGCCTCTTGGTTTTAATGTTAGAAAGGTAAAGGAAGGTAAAGGAAAATTACAAAGAAGGTGAACTACATTGAGTAATATTTCAAAACATTAGCCTACGTGCAGTTTGCTCCATGTCTATTTCCTAAATGTTTTCTTTTATTATTTTAGAAAAAACACAAAAATGACAATCAGGTCAACAACCGTTCTGTCCTGGTGCTGATGAATGGCAGGTAAGTACTAGGGAAGCCATCTTAAGTAGGGCCTGCTCTGGGTTAGGGTTGGCCTTGCTAACACTTGATATACTGAGTGCTTTGGAAAGGTAGTCAGGACAGTGAAAAGAACCTCAGGTTGGACATAAGAGAATTTTTTTCTAGATCTAGCTTACCCTGAATGTGCTAGCTGACCTCTGACTTCTCTGGGCTTCATATTTCTTATCTATAAAGTTGAGATCCTATTTTCTACATTAGAGGATACTTACAAAAATAAAAATGAAATAACATTAAAATAAATTATGACATGATATTGATATGCAAGTACTTCTTATTATTAGTGCAGTGGTCAGCTTGGAGACATTTGTCTTTACAGCATTAATGGATTCTGACATGGCTTACTGGCCATTCTGCTATAGCCTTTGGGCAGGCCATGTTTTTGTTAACAATCTAAAGAAAATATTGCCATGCTTTTTTTGCAAAGGGTTTGCTGCCAGAACATAGGTGTGGTGAAAATCACTGCTAAATCTAATCTAAAATGGGAAAGGGAAAGATGCATATCAACATCGTCATCATTGCACACATAGCTTCCCTCAAGTCTACCACTACTGGTCATCTGATCTATAAATGTGGTACCATTGACAAAAGAACTAAAAAAAAATTGAGAAGGAGGCTGCTGAGATGGGAAAGGGCTCCTTCAAGTATGCCTGGGTCTTGGATACACTGAAGGCTGACCGTGAGCATGGTATCACCATTGATATCTCCTTATGGAAATTCATGACCAGCAAGTATTGTGTAACCAACTGCCATTGATGCCCCAGGACAAAGACTTTATCAGAAACATGATTACAGGCATATCTCAGACTGACTGTGCTGTCCTGATCATTGCTGCTGGTGTTGGTGAATTTGAAGTAGGTATCTCCAAGAATAGGCAGACCCATGAGCATGCCCTTCTGACTTACACACTGGGTGTGAAACAACTGATTGTGGAGATCAAAGATGGTGGCATGAGAGGAGAACGCCGATAACTGCCTGGGAAGGGCCTTGTGAACAGAGGGGAATCCACAGGGGAAACCCTGAGAAGAAACCTCAACGAAGAGAACCACACAACGCAGAACAACACCCAAAGGTTAGAGAAAAAAGGGCAGACCGGGAGAGGGAAAGGGAAGCAGCAGTTCGGGGACAGAGACTCGGAGCGCAGCGCGGGGCTGGCAAAAACAAAGGGGGGTTGGGGGACTACGGTCAAAGCGGAGCTGGATCGAGGGCGGGCTGGAAGCCAAGACCTAGGGAGCGTGGAAGCCCCACAAGACTGTGGACAATTTAACATCCGAACTCAAGGGACAGCACATAGTGCCCTAATCAGATCACAGAGCCTAAAGTGGAACAGGGACTGTGGAGCAGGGCGCCTGCACTTCCCGGCGGGCGGGGTGAGAGCAGGGCACCAGCCCGCAACAGCTCAGCACCCCTGATTTACGGAGGAGATTGACTGTGAGGGAGCGCCTTCTGAGGACAGGGCTCTTGGAGTGAGGGCTGGGGCTTGAGTGGGCACAGCTGCATTAGACGTGCTTAGAGTGAATCTGGTGGTCTCAACAGAGCCGGGAGCGTAGAGCAGCTGCCGCCCGAGCTATAGCCTGTGCGCACAGGGCTTTCGGCACCGCGGCACAGCTGCCAGCGTGCAACTGGGCTTTCGGTGCCCCGACCACTGGGCCGCCGCGGCACCGCTGCTTGCTTGCCAGCGCGCAATTGGGCTTGTGGTGCCCCGCTCACCAGGCCGCTGCGGCACCGCTGCCAGCACGCAAGTGCGCAACTGGGCTTTCGGCGCCCTGCCCTCTGGGCCACTGCGCATCGCTGCGTGCACACACCTGGGCTTTTGACGCCCCGCCCACCAGGCTGCCGCGGCACCGCTGCCTGCTCGCCAGCGCACTACAGGGCTTTTGGCGCCCTGCCCACTAGGCCGCCGCAGTGCTGCCTGCGCGCAAGACCGGCTTTTGGCGCCCTGCCCACAGGGCCACTGCAGCACTGCTGCCTGCTCGCGAGCGCGCAACTGGGCTTTTGGCATCCCGCCCACCGGGCCTCTGGGGCATTGTAGCCCGTGGGCGCAACTGGGCTGCCGACCGGGTCACCGCGGTGTCATTGCTTGTGTGCAGGACTGCGCGGCCTACCGGGGCCTCTGCCAAGCCCCAGCCCATCCCTAGTGCTGCCCTGCGGGCGTGGCTTACAGATACTATTGAAGGAGGGGCAGCCAGGTGGAGGAGAGAAAGACCAGAGCTCCTGCGCCCCACCCGCACTGAACCACCAGCCCCCCTGCTGAAAGAGGAATCTGCTATTGTGTCTCAGGCCCACCCTAGCTCCTACTCACATGCCCCCACCCCTGGCCACACCTTTACTACCCTGCTATCTAACAGCTAAGACAGCAACCTGAAGTGCCCCAG
>PVKE010050914.1:2500-10807 GCA_004027555.1 Craseonycteris thonglongyai
CACAAACAAGAGCAAAATCAATAACATGAACACAGTTAATTTTGGTAATCTTGGCCTTAAGATTAATTTATTACAAAAGATTTTTCTCAGAATATTCTATTATGTAAAAATAAATCTTCACTTTTGTTCTTAGATATTAAGGATATTTACTATAAATGTGTGTTCTGGGTTTCAATATTGATTCAGTCTGCTACCATTCTAAACGCATGTTATAACTGAGCCATAATACATATAAGTGGGTTTCTGGGTAATTATTGCATGCCTCATCCCTCAAGTGCTATTCACAGACTCTACACCAAAGGCTAAATTGCTTTAATTACCCAAGAAGTGAAATAATCCTTTAAAAAGTCTGGCTCTGGATGTCTCAATGCCATCAAGAACACATTTTCTAAATAGAGATACAAAGGCTACACTTAAGCAGGTATAAAACAGTCCTATGGAAACTAAGTGAAATGAGCTGATGATTCTAACTTGGATATATTGTAAGATATATCTTGATATTTATTACTTGGTGATATAAATACTTCTATACTTGTTTACAAAAATGACATTTATAAAACACTTTCCTCTACCACTAGCAGGACAACTTTGAGAAAATAATAGAGATTTTTGGAGATAAAAATAGAACACTGAAAATCAATCTGAATAAAGACTTTACAATATCATCCTACTCTGAAAGGATCTCATAATTGGATTCAGTAATGTCTGAGAAAAATGTCCCATGGGAATAGTCAAAGGTGACAGAATCACTTCTCAGAAATAAGAATTTCCTTGATATACTAAATACTGAGCCAATGAATGAACAGAAATATATTTGTCTTTAAAACCAAGGGTCCTTATGACTTTAAATTTAATTATAAATACTAACTCTAGAAATCATACTCCTCTCTCCCTCAATAGGAGGGCTGTCTGAAAAGTATTCAGCCATGTGATGGTTCTCAATATATTGACTATAGCTGGATTTTTCTGGACAACCCTCATATACCCATCAGAGACCTAGCCCTTGCCCCAGATAATCAGCAACTTCCAAGGCAGAAGAACACAATAGCCTGTACCTGATTAATGGTCACGTGGTCTGGACCTCTGGCAGGCTAAAGACAATATCTTGACCTGAATTATGTTTCAACTCCTAAGCCCTAAAGTAGAATAACTACTGGCTACTCGCCCATTAAACTGAACAGAGGGATACTGGGAAAGACCTCAAAACTGTTCTCAAGATGTGAAGAAATGATTTATTACTCTTACTTAATTTTGAAATAATTGGTGAGTTCCTGGCATGACCCTGAACATTTAACCCACGGTGTGTTGTGATTCTGCACTACATAACCTGCAACCTTGGCAAATTTTGACACTGTGTCCACATTGTCCAATTCAATATTAAACTATACTGCAAATTCATGCTTGTGCATTTCTTTGGGCCAGTGTACAACTCAGGCAGGCAGACTCAAGAAAAAACAATGGGGTTCTGGTAACATCATTTTTATAGATAACCATGTTTTAGACTTTATAAGAACCTATGTCTTGATTATGGAGACAGCACATGAGACTGATGGCCGTGATTGAACCTTAATTCTCAAAGTGAAAGACAACACATAGGAAACATTCATACGTAATTTCATTTTGTGATGAGCACTGATAACTTTCATGAGTTTCTGTGCAAATAGGAGCATGATTGATGTATTGACTATCCTTGCTTTCCTCCTTCAGACATTTGTCAGTGATCAGACTTCAGCTTGTATGTCTGAGATGTGTTGGTCTCTCAATAGAAACACATATTCTGTTGAAATGTTAGATGACCAAATGGAGAAACAATGCACCTAAACCTTAATTTTGCATGATAAATTTTACTAAGTTAATTCTTGCTTGCTTTAATAAGTAGCTAATTTTACTGATACGTGATTTGCATAATAAAATGTCAGTTGGCATTCTGTTAACCTTAAATGAGCATTACAATTACAATACTGATCTGTAGAAGTGTATCTAAGGTGCTCAGAGTCCATTTGCTTAAGTTGGTAGATATTTCTTCTATATGATTTTCTTTTAGTAGGGGTTAGGGTAGTAAAATAAAATTTCACAGTGAAGATCAAATCCAAGCCATGCACAAATTTAAGGAAAAAAGCAAGCCCACTTTTGAATTAATGAAATTTGAAATAGTAAGTTTTATATTTCTGTGTTTGTAGAAAGTTTTGCGCTTAGTCACATTTTCAAAGCTACCTTTCATTAATTTTCATCAACTTTTCTTCTTTTGCTTCATGAAAGCTTCATACTGCAAATATTATATCTAGTAGTATTAATTTGCTAATGGATATCAGAGGAAAAACTATTATTTGTTCATAAATTAAGATCCTGTTCCTTTATTACTAGCAGTCACTATTATGATCTATTTTAAACAATTCATTAAAATGTATGCAGGACTAAGAAAAAAGATCTATGGTGTCCCTATCTAAACATTAATCAGAAGAAATGAAATGAAGATCTAAAGCCTTTGATTTTGCTTTATGTAGGAAATAATTTTCTGGACTGTTCTTAGGGAGACACTTGGGTGCTATGGGCAGCAGTAGAAGGAAGTAGAGGTTCTCTGCAGTAGTGAAAAGTGATAGACACTCAATAATACAAGCTTGAGGGGGAAGGAGCTAACATTTGAAAGGACAGTGAGGCACATGCTTCATAGACCAAATAGAACTTATTCAGTTTAATGATTTTCTTTTTGTAACCTGAAAGACACTTAGAAAGTTGCTTTAGACCTCATAGTCTCAAGGGCAAGACAGAACTTAACTCTGCAGATCTGTAATGTGTCATGCAATTAATGCTCTATGAGCCATTTGCCAGAAAAGAGTTCAATGGTCATCAGTTAAAACACTGTGATGATAATTTCAATTACTATCTAATTTCTAGTTTTGAGAATACTTTATTTTTTAAGTATGATTACATTTCTTTCTGAATCCCCACATGAGCTGAGAGTGAAAGTCTTTGGCGCTTGACTATTTAACTGGCACATTCTGCTGTAGGAAAACAATAAAAAGAGGGAACAATTGAGCAGGAAAATATGCTTTTCCAGGAATGTTGTTTGGAAAGAGGAGTCCATTTTTAAAAGGGATATATCGGCAATTTAGCAAATAGCTGTCCTAATAAATTAGTAGAGGCTTTATTACATTTCATCAAGAAGGAATCACTGAGGTCACTTTTTAAATGAAGCCATCAAGTTAAAAAAAAAAAAAAGACTCTTTCAAAGAAACACAATACAAAGAAATCTAAAAGGCATGCTATTTCATCTCTTTGATCCTTTAGACCAGCAAGACACCAGCCTGTTTGGACAACAATGGGGTTGAATAGCATAGATGTTTGTAGAGGTATGGAAAGTTAGGTCAAGCTACAGAACTTAAACACCAATTTGGCACATTCCAAACCTTTTGAGGAATTAGAAAGATGAAAGTATGCATTATATTTTGTAAGCTTTGTTTCTTAATCCTATGCCTGTATTGTACTTTGGTGTGAGTACATTAATGAGTGAACTTTCCTTAGGGAAACAAAACAAAACAGAAAACAAATTCCTACAGGTAAGAATTAACATCCCTCCAAGAAACTAATACAGTGACCTGAATATATATCCTGATAAATTCTTATTGGTGGTGATAAAAATCTATTCAAAACAGGAAGATTTCTGTTTTAGTCACTATCCCGTGTAGTCGACTACACAGAGAGAAAATAGGGGATATTCAGGGGTCAGTTCAATAGCTGTGACGCTCTTTTCCACTCATGTAGTGAATGGGTTTGAAATTCACGGTTGTTTGAAATTCTTTTGCTCTGAAGTTTCCTGAGAGTAAGTTGTTAGGCATATATGAAGTTTTCTGTTAGTAAGTTGATATGCCCACCTGAGCCTTAGCCTTTGCCTCCCACATTTGGGGATTCACTTTAGAACTAGCTAAGATGAAGAGTAGATACAGCGTTTGACAAACACACCACTTCCAGATCTATCTTCACAGCTCTCTAGGTGAGGTGTAATCACTGTAAATCTTTTCTTTCTTTCTTTCTTTCTTTCTTTTTTTTGCAGTTGATTTATATTATAATTAAGGTAGAAAGGAAGCACACACAAGGCCAAAAGTGGAAAAGTAGCATACATTTTTCATGGAAAGTTTTTCCCCATAAATCAGAACACAAGAGAGTGTTAGAAAGAAACATTACAAGGAACTAATCATGCTCACTGACATGATATGGGAGAATGCTAAATCATCTGTGTTTTCTGTTTGAATGTATATATTTCAGTTGATTAAAAAAGCACATGGTGAATTGATCTTGCAGCTTATAAAAGCAATATTTCAGCTTCGGTGTTTTTTATTCTTTTTTTTAATCAAATTATCTCCCAAAGCATTTTGACTGAAGTTTATTAACAAGGCAATGCAGCTATTAATGCTTTGCAGTGCACTCTTGCAAAGTTAAGTAAGAGACATGACTTTTCCTATGCATACTGATCATACCTTCTGAAGGTCTAAAAGAACTAAAGATTGCATAGCTGAGTAGTTTTGAAGAAAGGAAATTGTTACTTTGTCTTTTTTATGCAATGTTATTAGATTTTTGGCGGGGGAGCATTCATAAGAAACATTATATTGCTAGATTTTAACTGTTATTCAAATATTATCAGATTTCCAGAAAAATAAGTTTGAAAATCAGAGACCAAACCAGCTGCAGGCCCTTGTGCCAGGATGGAGAAGACTGGGAGAATCATGAACGCTATGTAGTAACCAGACTGCCTGTCAGAAAATGTGGTTTGATTTTATTTATATTAACCAGGAAAATAACACATCTGTGAAAACATACCAGATGATGAAGAAAAAAGTAATGCTTTAATTTTTTATGTAAAATAATATTAGAAAAGGAACTACTAACACTAAATCAATATACAGAGGAGGAAAAAATATTCTATGTGAACTCCCCCACTGAACAAATGATTAAGTGCTTTGATCTTGCTAGATTCCTGGGGAAAAACATCTGTGGGTAATAACAGGCTTTATTTTTTCTTTAAGGAAACTAAGACTTCTCTACCAAGAATTCAACATGAAAAGTAACCATTTCTCAAATGATTCCTGTAAATGAAATGGAATACTATTTCATTTTCTTTCTATTCCCATATTTATTGCTATATTAATTAGCATATATTTAATCCTATCTGTGCCTACTTTCTCAGAGTACAGTGTTTTCTCTGAGGAAAAACAAAATGTTCTGTGCTCAAAAATGTGGTAAACACAGAATATTCTAACCCACTTTTTAAAGAGTTATAAATCACAATAGCATATTAAATGGTCTCTGGTATTTTGAAATTAAAAAAGAAATTCTGCTTAATGTTTTAATATCCATTGTTTCAGAAAGTTATTGTCCACCAGATTTTTTATCTGGTAGCAGCCATTAGGATCCCAAAGAATATATAGTATTCTGAAAAACCTGCATTGGTGTGAAGCAAATAATTCAGTTAAAATGAGGCCTGTGCTTAGATTTTAACTCTCATATAAACAGTGTAGATTTTCTTTCAAATCTTCACTCAACACACATGTTTGCATTTATTACATCTATGGCATAATGGCAGATACTATGGTCAGAAGTAGAAAAGTAGCACATACTTTTCTGGAAAGGTTCGAGCCACTGCTTCCCTCCGCATCTTTAAGTTAGAGCACAGAATATAGTTGGGTCTCAAAGAATGTGGGAATATCAGTTTATCATAACACAGAATATGATATGGCCTCAGACGAACAGTGGTTTTTGGGAGGGAAATATCACTTCTAGCTGTGAATTCAGTGGGTGCTTATGAAAGATACCCTGTAAACTAGACCTTGAAAGAAAGATGAGGCAGGACACAGAAAAGCAAGGGATCTGTTTAAGAACCACTTATTAAATAAATGTTCCTGGGGACACTAGATGATAAAACTGAAGGAGTAAATTGGACCTCAGTTACAGAGAGTTTTGAACGGTACACTGAAGGATTTAAACTTATGCAAGGAGAAGTGGGGAACCACTGAAACTTACAAACAAGGAAATGGCAAAATCAAGCCTAAATTAATGATGGAATATAAACTCCACATGGGTAGGACATGTGCTTTACCTGTATATTATAAGGCCTGACATAGTAAGAGGCACATGACCACATTAGAAAAACTGTTGACTTACTTATGGGTGGAATTTCACAGCTGAAATTAAACACACAGTTACTAATAAGCACAAATGGATGCTGAAGACTCAGGAAATTATCCATCATAGTAAACAGTATCTTGAAAAACTTCTGAACTATAGATATTAGGAGTTTGTTTTTTAGTGGCTATATATTATACACAATTTAAATTTCAATTATGGATTTCTTTAGGATAAATGTGTATAATGAACTAGTGATTTGTTAACATTTTTAAAACCTAGGGCATGCAACTGTGTTTTTTCCATTCAATACCTTCTTCCCTTCCTCCTATATTCCTTTATTTCCTTAACTCTTTATTTTTTATTTTTTTAAGATTTATTTTTATTGTTTGTGACACACACACACACACACACACACAGAGACAGAGACAGAGACAGAGACACGGAGAAGGGGGAGAGTCCAGAGTCATCTCCATTGTTGCATGTCATCAGTTTTCCATATAGTTTCACTCCACAAGTGGGTGAGGGTCTACACAGGGCAGGAACTGGGTGGACTTCCACATGGGAGGCATGCCCCCACAAGCCTGGGGCCTCCCACATAGGAAGCTTGCCCTGGTGAGAACTGAACTGGGGACACAGCCAGTTCAGCCCATGGGTCCACATGGGCTAGAACTGGGATATGATCCTTGGACCCTGGGGCTTTGAGACAAGCACTCAACCCACTAAGCCATACCAGCATCACCTTAACTCTTTATTAAACACTGATATTGAAGGCATTAAGGATCTCAATAATATTATTTATAATATTTTTACACCACTAATGTGTTTATATAGAGTGCGAGGGTTGTGAAGCTCATGAGAACAGAGAGCAGTAAATGAACCCAGGTCTTAAATTGTTCTAGTCATGAAGGTAGAAGTATAAAGAAATGGATGGTCTGTTTCATGAGAGATAATTGTAGACATTTGGATCTGGGGAAAGTTTAATGTAGGAGGTGAATGTAGACAGCTTCCCAACAGGAAGTTGCTTTCTGAAAGGCAAGAGATTTTTAATGGCATGGAGCCTGGTCAGAATTCTAAGCAGTTCCATTCAGCTTAGTTGTAAAGTTTGAAGAAAGCATGATTACATATACAAGTTGGAAAGGTAAACAAAAAGTAGATGGTGACAGATATTTCATACCAAGATTTTCTGTTATATGTGATGGGGATTCTTTGATGGGCCCATTTTAAAGGATCACCATGACAGTAGTATATTTTTAATTGTGATGTGGCTATGTTATGATTTAATTGAAGCAAGCCTCAATAAAACTTACCATATTTTTCTTTGTATAAGATGATACTTTTGTCTAAAATTGATAAACCAGGGGAAGCCAGGATGGCTCAGTGGGTTAAGCGTTCACTTTGAAGCCCTGGGGACCGAGGATCAAATCCCAGTCCCGGCCCGTGTGGACCCATATGCTGAAATGGGGAGTGCCCCCAGTTCAGTTCTCACCCCGGCCCAGTTCCTGCCCTGTTACAGCCCCGCACCCACCTGTGGAATGAAACTATGTGGAAAAACCGATGATGTGCAACTATGGAGACTGTTCTGGGCCCTCCCTCTTCTCTCTGTCTCTGTCAAAAACAATAAAAATAAAAATAAAATTGATAAACCAAACATTGGTGGTTGTCTTATACACGGGAATAACCTGTATGTTGATTTCTTAATGTTGGATTTGACAAGTAGAACTCTAAAGGTTCTCCCCGCCCACCCCATGTTCATACAACTCTTGCTTAGGAATCATTTTCAAAACCAACTTTATACCTGCATCAGAAAGTTTCTTGCTCTTAATTTCAAACAAAAATGGTATTAATCAAATTATTTATTTATTTTACTTATCAGTCTTGACTCTGAATTTGATTGTTCTAAAAGTCTAATTCACACAAATGAAAGCAATTTGGCATTGACACATATGCTTGAAAGTGTATGCTATGGGTTCTGAAAGTGATTCCCAAGCTGTTATTAGCAGTGTAGGCATAATTAGACCTCCCAATGACTGGTAAATGGCTCACTTCTTATTTAATCTCATAAGAGTTTTCAAAGACACAGAGACCTATGGACACACTCAATAGCTTTGTGACTGCCTGAGGGAAGGGGAGGAGGGGGGAAGGAGAGAGGGAGGGGAGGTGGGAGAGGGCACCAGCATTATGGACACA
>PVKE010050915.1:0-10795 GCA_004027555.1 Craseonycteris thonglongyai
TAAACCCTTTATAAAAATATGTTCATGAAAGACAACTATAGTTTCCAAAATTAAAAAATTAAGACAAGTATCATTATTATACATTGTGAAAATCTCTTTAATATCTGATTTAGTAGAATTCACTGGATTTTCATATCTGCTTTTGCATTCAATCCATTGGAATAGATTGTTTTGGTTGAAATATATGAAAAGGATTTGGTCTTACATAGTCATGTAGAAGGACAAAGAGAAGCCTTCTTATAATAAGCTTTTCAAGTAACTATGAATATTCTTCTTTGTTACTACACTAAAAACTTGACAGGTGGTAGTAGCATCTTAAAGGTTAATTGCAATATGGAATCTGAATCTATATTAGCAAAGTTCTCATACTCTGTTATATAAAAATTTATTGGACTATTTTACCATGTCAATGGGTTTTTCACCATGTGTGATTTTAATAACATCAGGCATTGACCATTTGGAAAATACTGGCTTGCTGAGTTATTCAGATCATCCAGAAGTTGACATATTTCATAATACAATATCAAAAAATCACATTTATTAATATAACTACTGATCACATCAGAAAAACCTTTGAGTATTGGGAAGTTGTCAGGCTCATGAAGGCAGAAACACATTTTTTTATATTCTGAGTTTTGCTCAGAAGCTCACATTTTATCATTGGCAACAACTATTCTCAGTTGTTTTCCTTTAAGTGACAGGCTCCCTTTGCTCATTTTTTAGAAAATGTCTGCCAAATGCCCAAGTCTAAATAACCATGGTTTATTTGGAATTTGTTCTTTTAAGCAAAAAGTATGTTTCAAGAAAAAAATGTGGCTAGTTAAGCTCACAACTTAATCACACATGTGCTTTTCCTTGAAATAGTCATTGTGCTCGGTTTTGCAGCATCTATGCCTTTCTGAGCAGCTCACTTGTCACACAGAAATCTGAAAAAGGTCTGTATTTCAGGGTTGAGATTTAATAGCCTTAACAATTTTTATTGTTTCATTAAAGGGCCTTGTGAGGTGAAGTGGCTTTGTTATTGTCTTACAGTGGGAACGTGGCAGTGAAGAAGAATACAATGACTACTAAGGTAGTTTGGTGCTCTGCCTTGATTCCTGCCAAGGGGACAGTATTTTTACCCACCCCTTCTTTTGTACCACCCATGCAAATACCAACAGACTGAAAGCCAAGGAACATTCTTAGCATGACAATAACATTGACCCCCATGTGATTCTGAAAGGCTGTTGAGCTCTCCCAGGGGTCTGCAGTCACACTTCGTGCACCAGTGTTCTGGTCTGTTACAGAAGTGGTGTGCTCTATGAGAACACCTGTCTTCGTCATCCTGCTCCCAAATTCCTATGTGACCTTAGGAACAGCACTTTCTCTATTGGGCTCCAGTTTTCTTGCCTGCAAAGTAATAACATTCATTCATTCATTCATTCACTCATTCATTCAGCAGATACTTAGTAACTGTTATACGCACTGCATGTGTGAGGCACTGGGGAATATAGCCATGAAAAGGCAAAGTCTTTGCATTCATTTTATAGTCTTGGGAGGACTAAAACAATATATATGCATGTATGTATATGTATTTATTTAGATAAAATAGTATAAACATTCAACGAGTACATAAATGAATGAAACATGTACAAACTGTTGTATGTGCTAGTAATGAATTTAACCAAGTTCTTTGAGGAGGAGGAGGGTGGGTTGCACAGTGGACCCAGGATGGTCAAGGAAGTCTCTGTTCCCAGAAAGTGACAGTCGAGCTGAGTCTGAAAGACAAGAAGGAACTAGGCAGATACTTTTCCAAATTTAATTGCTGTGATCTTGACAGTGCCCTGGGGGGGCACCTCAGAATCGTCTTTGAATTATCAAAAGAATAGCGAAAGTGGAATTGGAAAGAGATAAATAATGCTAATATCATTTAACTTTTATTAAGCACATATTGCCTGAGCAGTATTTTAAGAACCTTGCTGGTATTAAGTCATTTAATCCTTACGATAACTTGATGAAATCGAATTCTATTATTTCCACTTTGTGAAAGAAAAAATTGAGGTCCAGAGGTCACACAGGTAAGAAATAATAGAGGCAGAATTAAAACCCTGGTAGTCTGATTCAAGAGGTGTTAGACACTCCCTGAATTACTTAGGGAGTACTTTACCATTTTAGAAAACAGAGAAATCCATTTGGTAGATATGAATACCTATTATCACTGTTACCAATGGACATGTAGTTTAAAAATACATGTGTCTAAATAATATAAATGGTATTGATTTTTAAAAATATTTTACAAATTATAGGATGTTATCTATAGATAGACTAAAATTGAAAGGGTGGTAAGAGGAATAACATTTGAGCTATGTAGAAGGGAGAACGCAAAGAAAAGTATGGGGGATAAACGGTCAGCCTTGGCCTTGTTTTAAACCTGGAAGGGAAAGGTTAAAAGTCTGAGCATATAAGCATTTGGCAGTCTATAGCATCTTGTACTTAAGGGGGCTATTCTAAGAGACAAGCCTGGAGCACTAGGAATGCTGCATATTTGGGGGCAAACCTCAGGACTGTGGTTTTGATCAATTTGCTCCAGCTGACTCTGAGCTTTGAAAGACGCATCCACCCACCCTTTCCTGACGTCCTTTCCTACTTCTCTAGAAAGCCTTCCCTCTGCACTCCTGAAAACACGAATCTTTGCCAAAGGAGAGTTGGGGCTCAAGGTCTGACTGCCATTCTTGAGAGGCAACGCTTTTAAGAGCTGACGTTTAAATACTCTGCTTGACTGTTTTAAGTGAGCACTGGCATGATCGGCGAATGCAAGTTTTTATTAGTAGTGATTTCTTGTCTTGCTCTTTAGAGTAAGGCCAGCAAGGGACACAGGTGTGCTTGGTCTTGCATTTTCTTTTCAAGGAACTTCTGTTTTCTTGAGCAGCATACTTTGTTTGTTGCATTTTCTCAGGATGGATTAGATTTTTGTTTGTTTGTTTGTCTGTTTTATTAAGCACCAAATGAGGGTCTACAAAAACCAAAGTAAAAAGGCAATCTGAACAAGAGGGCCTAGGAAGTAAACAATTTTCCTAATTTGGGTGGTGATACATCATGAAGCGGACATGTCAGTTGGAAAAGGACATTTCCGTAAGAGTGAGCACCGTGGTAGCTTTTGAGATGGACCCTTGGCTCATTTTGACAAATGCTTTTCATTTCCTGTCAGCAGAGTCCATCAGGATTCGACAATTCTGATTTGTTACAGATTCATGCCTCCTTTTTAGAGAGTAGATTGGGCCGACAAAGCCCAAATCTGGATATTTGAATTCTGTCCTGCTTGAACACCATGTCAGCAGTCCTGAAGAGGGTGGGAGTTAGTTGTTTAATCAGCCAGCATGTATAGAGCACCCACTATGTGCGAACATCGTACTGGGCTCTAGACATGCACAGTGAACAGGTAGATGCTATCCTTGTCCCCCAGGACAGCTGGTCATTTAACTGTGGTGGTCGTGACACTTACATACAGAATTTAGCCTGCTGACATGCAAATAATGGGGAAGCCCATGTTATGTCAACAGATATAGACTATGTTAAAAGAGCTAAAGACATGCCGTTTATTACTATTATTATTCTTATTATTACAGCTGATAGTAGGTAATAGTGGTCACAATTAAGCACCCATATGTATATCAAAGGGATTTTTGTGCCAAGAAAAAAAAATGAATCTGGATTTCTCATCAGACTTCAGTAGATGAATTTTTTATATATAAACACTTTCTTCTTTTCCTCTCAGAATAGTAAGAGTTCATGGACTATGACCTTTCTTGCCAATTTAAGACAACAGTTTCCTATAAGCATTGTCCTTGGGGGAGGGTAGATAAATACTAAAAGAAGTTCATTGTGTAATTAACTATATAATTGAATGTACAGCAGAAACAATAGTCTCAAAAATAAATACTTTGGATTTGTAAGTGGGCTTTTTGAGAGAAGAAAAGCATGATGGTATAAAATATATTCCATAGCCATAATTGGACAGAAAAGGCATAGTGGTGTAAAAGTTAGATTTCACACAGCCAGAAGAGGTAAATAGAATCCTTTCTGACTATAATGGTTTCCAGAGAGACGTGGAAGAGGACATAAAGATAGTGCCCAAGTTGTGGACCACGCTACATAGGAGCCCACCCCATCCCAGAGCTAATGGTGGGTGGGTGGTGGATGGTGGATGGTGGATGAATCTCACAAACAAGTTCAACATGAAGAGAACAGAAGAGACTTACACATTCCTTGTTGGTATAGATTCACTGTACATAGCAGGGCACCTCAGTTGTGGATTAGCCAGGTGAATGAGGTGCTGGGACAAATGGGCTTGGGGGCTTCACAGCACCCCAGCACCCCAGTGTGGTCACAGGAGAGTAACCAGGGGGTCTTGAGGTCCAAGGAAGCACTGGAAGATGAAAGAGAGCAGACAGAATTGAAGTGGCCTGTGTTTGGGACAAAGACAATGCAGTGTTTGCTCTTATCTATCACAGGACACATTGGGATGGTTGGATACCAGCAGAAGACACCAGGGAAAATGTCCAGAACCAGAAGAAGCAAGCTGCATCTCAAAGGTAACTGATAAAGGTGGAGGGTGGATATGGACCAGGTAACACCAGCCCCATCAGTCCTGGATGACACTGTGTGCCATCCTTACTTCTCTCCTTCCCTTCTTAGGCAAGGATAGGAGGGGGGACACAGAATGTGAGTGCATAGCAAAAAGATACTGAGTTTTAAATGAGAAGAAACAGACCAATTTGAGTGGTTCAGGTTAAGTTTTTCACAGCAGAGTAGATAGAAACGGGGTCTAAGGAAAGTTCAGTAATGGAGAAATATTGATATTCCATCTTGGCACTTGAGTTTGTGACATGACATGCTTGTGACAGTCAATGTGATCACCTGTTCTCTCCACAGTTAACATTTTGGTAGAGCTGCGTCTGAGTGCGGGGCAGTTGAGAGGTCTAAGGTGACACGTTCACAGGAGGAGCTATAATCATTTAATTTATAGGTGTACTGCAGAAGGAAATTGACAAACGGACTGAACAACGGACAGGATTTCTAAATCGATAACATTAGAAAGAGACTATATACAGTAGACCCTCTGTTAACTGGAACTCAAGCAACGAGTGTGTGCTGGTTGCTTGAGTTCTGGTTAACGAGGAGTTTACTTATATTTATCCGGCATGTACCACTCCCGTGGGTGCTGGTTAACAAAGAGTCTACTGTATATAATATGTATATATTCATGTGTATTGCATATCACACATATATATTCAATGACTGATGTGATTTCTGTTTGTAGTGGGGAAACAAATCACATCAGTGACCAGGCTAAATACATGTCTTTTGCAGGTGAGCTGAAATTTGTAGTGAGTGCAAAGTTGCTTTGGATCATCTCTGTCAAGTTGATGCCTAGCATGAATATGCTGTTCATGTGCCTAGATCAATATAAATATGGATACCCCTGTATGAATTAGGCAGGAAAAGTGGGACAATTTGACCGCCTCTTGCTGAGCACAGCGGCTCCCGTTCCTGGCAGGGCCTGAATAGCTGAGTGCAGCCCTGATGGACTATAAGAAAGGAACAGCAGCCAAGCAAATGCTGATGCTTTGGAGCTATGTGCTTGACAGACTGAAGCCTGTTTGTCATCTGGGCTGTCACTTATCTGAGTTTTATACAGGAGCCTTCTATAGGACGTTGCATAACCTGCTGGCTCACAACAGTCCCAGTGAAGTGGCATGGGGCAGCACGGAGGAGAAGGGGACTGTAAGATAAAGAGCAAGACCCTGCTTATCCTTCCCCTTAATGGATTCTGTGCTCCCCACATTGCCATGCTTGAAGATACAACCAGGGAAGGGAGATGCTGCCTCTTTCAGGGCTGCATTTCAATCCAAGGAAGAAAATTAATACGTAATGGCAAAGTTGAGAGCAGAGCAGGAGAGAATGAAGCAGGTTGTCTGTTGGGGCTGGGCATTTGAGATAGTGACCTGGCAAATTCAGGGAGCTCATTCCCAGTTCTGTGCCTGACCTACATGATTGACATTACCCTTCCTCACACCACTCACCCATTGAAGGCTGGCAATTGAACTCAATTCTCCCCTTCTGGGCAGGGAGGTTGGATTAGTTCCACAGTAGTCTCTCCTCATCTGCTGTTTTGCTTTCTGTGGTTGTAGGGACCTGCAAGTAGCCACAGTCTGAAAATATTAAAAGGAAAAATCCAGAAGTAAACAGTTCATAAGTTTAAATTGTGCACCCTTCTGAGTGGTGTGATGAAATCTCTTCCATTCTGTCTCGCCTGGGGTGTGAATCATCCTTTTGTCCAGTGTCTCTGTGCTGTATACACGCCCTACCCGTTAGGCACTTAGTAGCCTTCTGGGTTATCAGATTGTCATGTATTACAATACTTGCATTCAAGTAACCTTTATTTTACTTAATAATGGACCCAAAGCCATTCACTTAACATTTATGACAGTGTATTGTTATAATTATTCTATTTTATCATTAGTTATTTTTGTTAATCTGTTACTGTACTTAATTTGTAAATTAAGTTTTATCTTTAGTGGGCATGCATAGGAAAAGGCATAGTTTATATAGGTTCAGTACTATCATCCTTTTAGGCATCCACTGGGGGTCTTGGAACATATCCCGGCTGATAAGGAGGGACTACTATATAATATGCGCTGAAATATTTCTGTGTGTTTGAAATCATGTAATGATATGAGCCTTATAGATGTCGTCTGGGCATAATGTTGCTGGTTTGTTTCATACACTCTTCCAAGAAGGACCCTGACCCTTCTAGTAGGTGGAGGTTAAGTCAAGCAGAAGCAATCAGAGAATGACCACTGCAGTAACAGCTTGCTATACGAGTATGCAGTCAATGTAGTCCCCAGAATTTACCTGTGCAGTTTGGTGACAGGTTTTATTTTAGAGGCTTTGGCAATCTGGCTATTTTAAAGAATCCTAATGTCAGAGTGAAGAATTGTATTGTGATGGAATGAATCGCTCTCTATTCCTAATTTATTTGTTATATGCTTTTGGAATTGTGCATAGTAAGTTTTTCTTAACCTGACATATGTTACTCACATATGTTGAGTCATCAGCAGGCATGCATACCTGAAGGAAAAAGCAAGACTTTGGATGCAGTGTTTCACATAATCATTATCATATAACTGAAAGGTAAAGCCTATTAATAGGTTAGGGGCTGTTCTAAAGTGTGTTCAATTTTCATACATTTATGGTGGTCACCCCTGTGTTGTGTAGGGGTGACAACATTCTGAGACATGACAGGTTGCATAAAGTGCATGTAATCTAAAGCTACAAATCCATATGAATTGGTGGTTGAGGCTGTTGTAATTGGGTTCTAATGTGGTGGCAGCTATGCCAATAGCAGAGCAGGTATGGCTGGCATTCCCCACTAGCAGTATACTGTGTACAGAGAGGTGCTTTCCCTTGTTTAATGCCCTGTCGACACTGGGTTTGCTCGTGCAACGTGTGCTGGTCAATGAGACGGTAGCAAACGTAACACAGCAGAGACTTGAAAAGTGCTTGTGTTTTGTGGCTTTGCCCTCCTTGCTGTTCTGGTGAATTCTGTGACCACTGCCACGAGAAGGAATCCAGATTAGCCTGTTGTATAACAAGAGACGTGTGGATGTGCCATCTTTATTGCCCCCATGGACATCATCAATTAGCACGTAAGGAAAGCCAGCCTAGACAATATGGTCCCAGCTGAGCCACCAGCTGACTGTGTTGTGTTGATCAACTAAACCATCCCACATAAGAATTGCCTAGGTAACCCACCAGAAATGATAAAAAATAATAAATTTGTTGTTTAAAGCCACATTTTTGGGTTGCAGCAAAAACTAACTGATGCACAAGTTAAGAACAGTGTGTGGTAAGTGTGTTTGTGTAAGTGGGGTGGGGGCATTATCTGGGTGACAGTCACCAATACCATGTAACCTATTGGTAAATTGGTCATATAACTGAAGACTTGGAAATTAAAGAATTAATTAAGAAAAGCTCATATAGGACGATGACAGAATTATACAGAGGTTTATTAAACAGTTAACCTAGTTATATGTATCAATAATAGAAAGTTTTATAGCACAGGTGTGATTCTGTCTCTCAAAGGGATTAGCACATTCTTGAAGCTATAGATAGCTTCAAGGCCAAGTCCCACCGTTGGTCGCACTCTTCACAGGCTTCCCCTCAAGCTCCACATTTGTCCCTGCAGGCTGGTCCTCATCCGATGTGAGAACCGTGTCTCTACAGCAGGTTGGTGATGAGTGAACCTCAATGTTGCTCTGTATTTACTTAGGCCCATTTTTTATTGTTTCAAGCATTTTCCTTTAAAAGTTGCAGCTGCTACGGTTATATCATTGATATATATATATTTTCCCAACTATTATATTTTTATGAGCACATGGGCACATGGAATGGCTCTGTGGGTGTGACGTTTCCTTCAGTCTTGTTAGGAAAAGTCATTTTTCTTTCATCTGCTATACTTTGTATTTGATGGTTAGTGCTGGTTATGGTTCCCCTGGCCTTCACTGATAAGTGAGCCATACTCATTTGAGTGACTTTTTGTGGGCCATTTGTCCCCACTTCTCAGGGCTGGGATTTTCCCATCTTAGTCAGTTTGAGCTGCTATAACAAAATGCCATAGACTGGATGGCTTAAACAACCCACATTTATTTCTTGCAGTTCTGGATGCTGGGAAGTCCAAGATCAAGGCATCCACAGATCTGGTGTGTGGGGAGAGTTCCGTTTCTGATTTGCAGACAATTGTCTTTTCCTTGGATCCTCACATGGAGGAGAGAGCAGGCTCTAGTCTCTTTCTTCTTACAAGGGCACTAATCCTTCAAGAGGGTTCTGCCCTCATGACCTCATCTAAATCTAATATGCCCCACCCCTCCCCCCAAAGCCCTACCTCCTAACACCATCCCTTTGGAGGTTAGAATTTAGAAATATAAATTTGGGTGACATAAATGTGTAGTCCATAACACTTGCTTTAGTCATTCATCCCCAAAACTTAGTTTGGACTTCCTGGAACTTTAAGGGACTCCTCTCTGTTTGCATGGCTTTAGTCATCCACTTTCACAGTGATGTATTGTTCTGATTGCACTGGCCAACTTAGCTGCAATGACAATACCAACTGCTGGCCAATGTGATTCCTTCAGGCACAGCATTAATCATACACTGAAGGCTAGTACCTCTGCCTTCTCTTGTCTCTCTCAGAGTCAATGATTTTCCCAATCATTGGTGACTCTGTGATCAATTAATTTTGTATTCTCCTCTTTGCCCACTGGGCTGGCTGTATTTCCTGTCCTCTTTGTTTTGAATGTGAAGGCCTGTGATACTCCCAATAACCTTTTATTTTATTTATTTATTTTGTATTAATTTTATTGTTTGAGAGAAGGTGGCGGGGGGGGGGGAGAGAGAGAGAGAGAGAGAGAGAGAGAGAGAGAAGTGGGAAGGGCCCAGATCATTCTCCATAGTTGTACATCATTTTTTGTCACATAGTTTCATTACACACAGGAAGATTTGGGACTGCATGGGGCTGGAACCAAATTGAGGTGAGAACCTTTGCCACCATCCCCACAGTTACCAGTTGCACCACAGTTCAGCATACAGATTTGTATGAGCTAGGGCCAGGATTCAATCCCTGGACCTCATGGTTGCAAGGCAAGCACTCAACCTGTGGCGACATCCAGGCATCCCTCAATAACTCTTTTTGATGGTTAATTTAATGTGTCAACTTGACTAGCCCATGGGGTGCTCAGACATGTGGTCAAACACAGACTGGGTATGTATGTGAAGTGTTTTTACATGAGACTAACATTTGACTGTGCAGACTGAACATAGCAGATCGCCTTCCCTAAAGTGGTTGAGTCTTGTCCAATTGGTAAGGGCTGAATAGAACAAAAAGCCTCATGTCAGGACCCTGCTGCAAGTTCGAGGGAAATCTTTCCACGGGACTGTTGAGCTGAGACATCAGCTTCTCCTGCCTCAGGCCGGAACCTACATCATGAGCTCTCCCCAGTCTCCAGCTTACCCACTGCTGGTTTTGAGACTTCTCAGCGTCCATAATCACACAGGCCAGTTCCCTATAATAAATCTCTTTCTACACACACACACACACACACACACAAACACACACACACACACTTCCTATTGACTCTGTTTCTCTGGAGATCCCTGACTAATATTTCTTTTTTAGGAAGCTGTTTTACTCAGACCTTTTTCTCATTCTCCTCCTCTCCCCTTTTATTCTTTAAAAAATGACCTGTCTTTTATAGTGGTAGAAAAGGCATAAATAAATAGCCATGCTTAATGTACATAATCCAAATCATACATTCAAGTCATCACCATTCTAGAAGAAATGGTCAACAAAGACTCCAAAATTCTTTATTCCTTTTTGACCCAAGATAAGTGAAATTTACTAAAATTTATCTTGAGAAAACATGGAACTGGGAATGGGCACTTGTCTCCTTGGCTATTGCTGGAATTGTGAAAATAAAAAATAAATAAAACTGCTTTGAGATAAAGTATGGAAAGTGGTCATAATAGAAAGGTGTATACAATGGAATACTACTCAGCGATGAGAAATGATGAAATACAGTCATTTGTGACAACATGGATGGACCTAGAGACCATCTTATTAAGCGAACTAAGTCAGACTGAAAGAATCTGGAAACATATGACCTCACTTATAGGTGGAATATAAAACTGAAAGTAACAAAGGCACAGAGACCTATGGACACACCCAATAACTTGGTGATTGCCTGAGGGAAGGGGAGGA
>PVKE010050916.1:0-10806 GCA_004027555.1 Craseonycteris thonglongyai
TGAGTTAAAGTTCTGAGCTCCCAGCGGGGCCGTGGATTTCGCAAGTACAATGTCGCAGGAGTCATTTATCAGAAGTGTGCGCTCAGAGATTTGGATGTTTGAGGTGACAGCTCTTCGACACACTACTGAGAGACATAACTCACAGAAGATGAAGAGAAGGAGGTCTTTGATAGATGACAGTAGGTTCGTTTGTTAAGTTTTGGTCCCTGCAATTAGGAAATTGGGGTAAAGAAAGGTCTCTATGGGCATTTCTACGTAAATGTCAGGATGGTTTCTTGCTTTTGTCTGGAATAACACTGGAAAAGAGTAGGGTGATCCCAAATCTTAGTTGATGCAACCCTTATATATTGTATATGTATGTACAAGTGTTGTCCAGAAAAAAATCCAGCCATACATGCCTCTATTTTTCATTTTATTTGGCTGGATACTTTCCAGACAGCCCTTGTATTTGTAAATTTAAAACTCTAAAGAATAGATACCTTGAAAGTCATTTTCTTAAAACAAAGATCGCATTTGTGTGTGGGTGTACCTAATGCTGTATTAGTGGTATGTAGATAGGCTCTTTGACAAGTCACACATAGTATTGGGTCAGATGCTTTTAATTGGAGACAATAGAGTCCATGAGAAATTGTGCTCTTTAGACAATGAGCATTTTTATTCTCCACAGAGACATAAAATTAAATCATCATTTGTAATATTGTTTGATTTTTGTTGTTGTAAAGTCTAAACATTGGCTCAGGGCAACATTTCTGACATTTATTTCTTGATGGGGACCCAAACTCAGTTCATTTTTGTGATCTAATGGCTCCAATCATGGCATCTTCCCACTATCATAATTATTCAAATTACACTTCAAAAACATGTCTGTGGATCTCCCTTCTTGCCAACGTTACCTGGTATGGCACCTCCTGATGTAACAAAGTAGTTTCCCAAGGCAGATAAGACTTGAACTTAAGAGAAAATTTTAATATACTGGCTCTGACATTACCTATAAACGTAATAAAGTCGGATTGGCCCAATGTGTAAACTCCGTCTTCCATGGCAGTCTCACTCTATTGGGCACCGCGTTTACTCTCTGAGGCCCCGGGGCATCATGCAGCATATTACTGCTGAGGTGAACTGGTCCTTTCATAATACGTTCTGGAAGCATTCTATTTTTGTTTCTGTCTCCAATCACACACACATACTCATTACGTTCTCTATGTGTCTTTTTCAATGAGCATTTGTCTTACATCCCCTCGCCCCAAATCCCTGCTTTCAAAACCACACTCCTACATTCATCTGTTCTCTCCATTATGTTTGCTGAGATGCTGATGAGTGAATGAGTTTGTAGAGTTCCTTTTTTTGTCAAGATTCATAAGGTCATCATTTTTTTCCGGTTTTCCTTTTGATTTTTATGGAGTATAGCCTTTAAATTTTTTATTTTTTCTCTTGCACTGCTTAATCTCTCACATGCATTATGTCCTCTCTTCATCACTGACACCCGTAAAATAGACATGAACCCTCTCTTCTACAGGAAATTATTCTTCAAGAGGTTAAATCACTTGCTTAAAGTCAGAGCCAAAATTTGATTTTGGAATTGTCCACTTCTCAAGTCCTATTATTTATTCCAAAGCGTAATCAATCTCCAATGTTTTGACTCATTTTCTGTACTATAGGAAGGATATATATTTCTGATATATTCAAAATAGGCATTTTTTTCAGCACATAAAGCTAGTGTAGGTAGATAAAATTCCCAATTTTTTAGTTTTTATCGGGGTGATTTATACTTGGAAAAAAAGATAATAAAAAAAATCAGACTTCTATCCTAAAAGCACTAAATTAGACTGGAGTTCTGAGACCAGAGAAGAGATTTAAGAACCACAAACATGCTAAACATTGTTATTAATTTCTGTTAATAATGGCTAAAGTCTCACTCATTATTTTAGTGCCTTTGATACTTCCTCTTCCCCGACTCCTTTGCATACTCTAAGCCATGATCACTTTGGTTGTATTCTAGATCAATAAAAACACAAACAACTAATAGTAATAAAATTAAAAAAAAAATCTGTAACTGGGGCCCAGCTCAGGTTACCCACATGTGGGCTTGTCCTAAGTAGAATCAAAGTCTTTTTTGTTTTTTTGTTTTTGTGCCCTTTACCATTGTCTTCAGAATGGCACTGAACTCACTCCATTGTTTTTCATTGTTTCTCTGTTTGTTTTTAGACTTGGGTCTTTTAGCACTTGGGCAGGTTTGGACCTGGCTTTATTCAACTTGTAGTAACAATAATAGCTAAAATTTAACGAATCCTTAATAAAGTCCAGGCCCTGTGCTGAACACTTCATTTTCATTATCTTATTTAATTGTTCACACTTACAAAAGAGAGTACAAAATAACATTTGGAAATGTAATAACTTGTCTGTACTCATAGTTTTACAACCGCTAAGTAATTTGTCCGAAGTCACAGAGATAATAGTGAAACCAGATTCAAGCTCTTAATTCTCCTGATTCCATAGCCCGAATCCTTAACCCTCATTCATACTAGATTTTCATTATCTAATGCGGTATTTATCACATATTAATGGCTCAATAAATTCGTCTTGAATTCAAATAAAAGAGTGAGACTCTATTCTATTAAGACAAACACTAGACTTATAATTAGAAGATAAAGGTTTGAATTACATTTCTGCTGCTTTTAGCTTTGTGACATCAATAATTCATATCACCTCTCTGGACTCCCATTTTCTTCATCTGTAGAATGAAGGGGAGAGGGTTAAATGAGCTCTGAAATCTCTTCTGCACTCTGGCAAATAAAAGCAGAAATGATGACTAGAAAAATAATTCAAAGCTGCCAGCTGATGTACCAGTACTGGGCAAATAGCTATTGCATTATGCCAGTGGATCTTCAGTTCAGCAGTAGTGGTATAATTCCATTTAGATCCAATCTAGATACGTTTTTGCAGGGCCTCTATCATTTTTCAGAATGTTTGAAAAACAAAATGCATTTAGGCTCCTAACACTGAGTTTGGAAATCTGAAATATACATAAGATCATATGAACAGAGGCTGACTTCGATTACCATATAGTGGAGTAGCTGGGGGTGCAGTTAAAAAAAAAAAAGGAAGAAAGAAAACCTATAAAATTGAACTTGATATGAGCTATGACAGCCCTCCTTAGTGTGCAGATGCTTTGGCTTTCAAGTGTATTCTTTCACTGTATTACACAAAATGTGGATAAAGTGATAAGTGAATTTAAAAATGATTGTATAAGTGAAGTGTACTGTCGCACTGTAAAGTATTTTGCCCCAGGGAGACCAGAAATGTAAGGCAGACTTGTTTTCTCTTTTTTAAGTGCTTTTTGTGTTGCTTAGAATTGCAAGAAATGGCATGGTTTGTTTGTTGTTTGCTAAGTTAAGATAATCATAGCCTTGATTTTTTGTTTTTTTAGAAATTGTTATACAAAGGGGGTGTTTTGAGGGGCATAAGAAAATAAAGGCAGAGAGAATGAGAAATAGAAAAAAATGAGAAAAGAAGGACCAAAGAAAAAGAAGAACCAGAGAAAAAGAAGATGAGAGACAAAGAGAAATACTAATTCTATATAGAATTAGAAACAATTTAAGGAAACAGTACAGTTATATTGGGGAGGCCACTGGGTTTGCTTTAAGCCCAGTGATCAAAACAAAATATTAAGGGGACACCAGGAGAGCTCAGCAGGTTGAGAACTTGCCTTGAAACCTCGAGGTCCAGGGATCGGTTCCCAGCCCTGGCCCCAGCCCGTGGAACCCCGTATGCTGAACTGCGGCACAACCAGTAACTGCCAGGATGGAAGGTGGTGAAGAGTCTTGCCTTCCATGTGCGGGCTCCTGGTTTGGTTCTCGCCTTCACGGCCTGACATCCACCTGTGTGGAAGGAAACCATGTCATAACTAATGATGTACAATTATGGCGACAGCTCTGGGCCCTTCCCCCATCTCTCTCTCTCCCTCACTCTCTCTCTCTATCTTTTGTTTTCTCTCAAACAGTAAAATAAATCTCTAAAAAAATATTAAAACACCGAAGTTGATGGCTGTTGCAGCTGCCTTCTCTAGCAGTTACAGACCCCTGTGTTTCCACATCGCCTGTCCCTAGCCTCAGGGGCATGAATATTCAACCTAGATTCCTTTGCTGAATTAAGTTTGTGAACTTGCCACCGTGTACTCACATTGACAGCACTATACAAACAACTCAGTGAGGCTTCATAACCTTGGTTTAAGGTTATGAAGCTGTATTTGTGTTGACATGTAGTGGTGTCTTGCTGAGTGGCGTTCATTATTGTTGCTGCATGTTTTTGTGTGCTGTCATGAGAATGTCAGAGCTTGAGTTTTCCAAGATCTTTTAGAGAGGCAAGTGATGTTTTGGGCCGTGTTATCACTGGTGATAAAACATGGATGTACTGATATGATGCTGAAACAAAGTGTCAAAGTGCACAATGGAAGTCAGCCAATTCTCCATGACCAAAAATGTTCCCTCAGTCCAAATCAAGAGTTAAAACAATGTTGCTAACTTTTTTTGACATCAGAAGGATTGTGCATTGGGAATTTATTACCAACTGGATAGTCAACCAAGTTGACTATTTGGAAGTCCTGAAAGGCCGCATGAAAATGTTAGATGCAAACTACTTGACCTTTTTGTTAACAACTCGTGGCTCTTGCACCAGCTCACGTGGCACTGTCTGTGAGGGAGTTTTTAGCCAGTAAACAAATAATTTACTGGAACACCCTCCCTACTCACCTGATTTGCCTCCCCAATGACTCTTTTCTTTACCCAGAGATAAAGGTAATATTGATGACATTTGATGACAGACAGGACATCGATGGTAATACAATGAGGGGCACTGATGGCCATTTCAGAAAAAGTTCCAAAATTGCTTTAAAGGATAGACTAGACAATTGTGCTGCTGCGTAGATTCCCAAGGGGACTACTTAAAAGTTTTATGTATGTACTTGGTAGCACTTTTTCTAGAATAAGTTTGTGGACTTTATTGCCAGACTTTGTATGGTGGCCTGATCTGTCCAAGCAGGTCACACTGACCACAGAGCTTCTAGAGGACCTGCAGACTGATGGACTGTCCAGAGCTGTGTCGACTTGACTTATTCTTCTATCCTTTGCGCTACTTGTCTGCTGTTTCTCTAGTTACCCAGAGAGAAAGCAACTTTTCTCTAGTCTGGCCTAACTTCCACACAGATCTCTTAATGTTTCTTTGGCATGTGAGCCAGTTCTCATGAAGAAGAATCATGGAAGTGAAGTGAACACACTCTTACTGCCTGGTATAAAATAAGAATGGGCTTTGGATTCAGCCTCTCATCAGACCTCTGTCCCTACTAACTGTTGAGTCTGTCCTTCTACCTCTGTGTGACTCATCTGAAAAAGGGGAACATTTCTTTCCCCAGATCTGGGGAGAGGTGGTGACAATACATATAAGGTATACTTCCTAGTATATAGCACATATTTAATATTTGGTGGTCATGATTTTGATTACACTTGTTTTCCCTCTTGTCTGAAGGTAGTAAACTCTTGTTAAATTAGGGATGCCTTACACTGAGGCTTCTAGAATGTGGTAAGGCCTTACATTGACATGGTGAGGGCCTTCTGTTGATGGATAAACTCATAAGCTTTCTGATTTAGGCCTAAACATGCTAAAATTAGGGTGGACATGACACTAGTAGCTTTTAGATACAGGGTTAGCTTTCCATCAGCATCTGTTGGGGAGGCTGTCACTATTCTGCTGTAATGCAGAGGGACAGGTGTATTAAAGCTCAGCTTCAGAGTTCTTGCTGTTATTCTCATGTGCAAACCTTCCAGATTCCAATGAGGAGAGTGGCAGTAACAAAAAGAAACAAGTATCTTTTCCTTATTTCTTGTTGATAAATTCTGACGTGCAAAGATTTCACACAAGCACTTGTTGAATCTAGGCAGCTCTTTTGTTTTAGTTGCTATAGTTATGTATGTTAAGTTTTGATCATCAGAGCATTGTTATTAGGAGGATCATGTGCCTTTAAATCATGAAATATTGGTAATGAAGCTGTATAATGACACACAATCACCTGTCAATTATATTGAGGCAGTCCAGTCATAGTTAAGCCAAGTTTTAGACACTTCACTTATGGGCCAAGAAATTTGATAATAGGGCCACAGTTGATCAATGCTCATCTTTGCCTGCTCTTCCGTGTTTACTGCAGTGGGGTGAGAAGGAGCAAGGGGTCCTGGTTTGAGATTTGGGCAGCAGATGTATGAAGACCATGCAGCATTACTGAGCTGATGTAGGCCCCGCTCAGAACTCGAAATCTTTATTCACTTTCTGAGTTGAGTTAACATACAGTTTTAATTAAGTGCTTTCTGCATAATTTTTCAACCCCGCTGGTAAGGGTCTCATATCCCAGGTTCTCGATGCTCTTTTGAATAAGCTGCTCTGAGATCAGATATGGGTTTCCCATGTAGCTATAAATACTAAGTTTTAAACCCCTTACTTGTATGGACCTCTTCCAAATTCTGAGTTTATTTTGTATAACTCTTAGGTGTCTCAGAAGCTGGAGAATTACTAGTTTCAATCATGGTTTCAATCATGGAAGTAAATCTCTTAACTTCAATGTTAAGTTGAGAACATAAGGTGCTCCACTACAATATTTTAAAATACTAAAATAATAGTGTAACTTGTCTCTGTAAATTACTGATTGATTACCCAATGTTCAGATCTTGGAAATGTTGGGAGCACTTCCAATTCAGCCCTAAGTACTCTAAGTGAATTACCCATCAATGTCAAAAAAAAATGTGCCTAACAGAGCATCTTAGTCTATGGGGAAGGTGTCTTCGAAGACCTCTTTCAGGAGAGAACTTTTTTGCTAAATTTTTAACTTGATTTTATATGCATTGTATGCTCACCATTTTTATATACCGGTAACTTCACAATTTAAGATATTGGAATCACGGGCAGTGAAGAAAATAGATTAAATTAATACACTAAAAAAATGTCCAACCTAGACAGGCAAAAAAACAATAATGACAACAACAAAACAACAACAACAACAACAAAACCTCTGGATGTCAGACACAGCTGGTAAAATACAGAAGCAGCGTCAATGAAAACATCAGCAGTTGGGGGTAATTCTGGGTTGGGACAAATTAATCAAAACCAAAATTGACCCCAAAGTTTTCACTTGCAGAGGGAGGTAACAAAATCACTAATTTGTGAGCCACAGGCATCAATTAGTCCTTTATATTTTATAGAATAAAATGAATGATGTTTTACTAGAGTAATACTGATTTAAAATCAATATGCTTCTTTTGCAAAGTAGGACTTCTTATAATATTTGAGACCATATACTCTGGTGGGTAAGGACACAAGCTTTGGAGTTGGACTGCTTAGATTTTTTATTGAGGTATAATTAATGTATAATAAACTGCACATATTTAAAGTGCCCAGTTTGATGAATTTTGACTTACATAGTCAGGTGTGAAGCCATCGTAATAGTTAAGAGAATAAACCTATCCATGTTCCCAAATATTTTTTTACATCCCTTATGAATCCATCTCTTCTTATTCTACACCTCCCTCCCAGGTAATCATTGATCTGCTTTGTGTTACTATAGATTAGTCTACATTTTCTAGAAATTTATATAATTGGATTCATTCCATATGTGCTATTTTTCTTGTAAAAATTCTATCATTCAGCTTAATTGTTTTAAGATTTACCCATGTTACGTGTATCAGTAGTCTGCTGGTTTTTATTACTGAGTAGTATTCCATTATATGTCTGTGCTTATCTATTCATCCATTGATCAATATTTGGATTGTTCCCACTCTTTGGCTTTCATAAATGAAACCACTATGAGCCTTTGTGCTTTCAATCTACTAGTGGGTAAGGACCTAGGAGAGGAATGACTGGGTCACGTGCTGGGTGTGTTTTGACTATTTTAATTTAAATTACCCTTGTACCAACTATGAGCTTATGGCATTCATCCTGTTAGTGTGTAAGGTGCAAGTTTGTTAGGAGGACTAAGTACCATGATTCATGTAAAGCCCATAATGCCATGCTTAGCCTATACCAAGCATTTAAAATTTAACTGTAATTATTATTTTTTTAAACTTCAGAATTTTCAAACTCTAGAAAATTTAATGTTGAAATTTCTTAGCTTTACTTCCCAGGTAAATTCATTTATGTGAACAGTGATTATTCCATTATGCTGAATAATAGTATTTCTGATAAATATTTTATTTAAAAGATATACAGTATTTCCTTGTAACATGAGGTATGTACATGGTTATTCACTAATGAAATATATAGAATGATAGGCAGTCAACATTTGAAATGATAGACTGAAATAAAGAGTATTCACTTTCTAAAAGACTATTCACATATTAAAATGCTTGGAATGTGTAATCAGTTTAATAAGAGTTATAAATATCCATGTGTGTGTGTGTGTTTATTATGCTGTCCATAAAGTATCTAGCCATGTGATAATGACAATGTTATATTGACAATGGCTGGATATTTTTTGGAAAGCATATGTGTGTGTATATATATATATATATATATATATATATATATATGTATGTAAATGTGTGTATAAATGTTTGTGTGTGTGTATGTATGTATGTGTGTGTGTGTGTATATATATATATATATATATATATATATATGGAGAGTCAATGATAAAAGAGCTAAGATAAAAAAAATGCAGTTCTGGAGCTTCTCTACTTAGTTAGAATGCAATAATTGAGGCGTGATCTTTAGATTGAGGGCTCAAGCCACTTTCCTCATTAGCTGTGTTGCTTTGGGACATCATTTAACCTCTCTGACACTTAGAAGAATAACCTCCAGCTCAGAAATCTATGCTTCCATGACACATTCTATGACAAGTTATTTTCTTAACCATTCTGACACTCCCCAAAATCTAAACATTGAGTGCAATCATTGTTAATTAGGCCCATGGAGAGTTTTATGATTGCATTCAGAGAGGTATAGAGTTTTAATGCATTCAATGTAGGAGTCTTCATGGTGCCCAGATCCAGTGCTGTTATTTTTTGCTTCAAACTGAAAACCAGCCAGTAGCACAAGAGATGTAGCTATGTTCTCAGGTTATCACCACTGACAGGGGTCAGAGCAGAGCGACTGCTCTCCTGTGTCTACTTGAAAGTAGCCTGCGTATGGGTAGAACACAGGCATTTTTCTTTCCTCCCGAATGCAGAATAGTTCTAGAAGGCAGGACCCTCTCCTGAGGATGGAATTTTTCAAACCAAGCCCAGAGACATGCAAGGAAATTGTCATTTTTCTTCTACTTTATTTTAGTTTTACTATTGTTTGGATAGTCTTCTCAGCACCTCCTTATATGAAATTAACTATAATGCTACACTTAAACTGACACCTGCTTTCCGTCTTTTCAGCTAACACCTGGCTGAACAGATGCCAGTGAGCAATGGCTGTGTAATAACTCCCCTGCACTATTTTGTCAGGTCTGCCATTTGCATTTTTCACGTATATTTGTTGATAGATAGATAGATAGATAGATAGATAGATAGATAGATAGATAGATAGATAGATAGAGTGCTCCTTTTCCCTAAGTAACATTCAAAATGCTGACCCCATCACAGGAGAGTAATGGTTTAGAAATACTGCAGTGGTTATATATTCTGATATAATATATCATAGACTTCCACTGCTGAATGATCTTAATGTTGTCTTTCTCAGATGTACACATGAGGAGACATCAGTGTCTTTAACAAATTTAAATCCCTCCCTGCATCCCCATCTCAACATCATCAGCTAGCAGAAGAGGCTTTTGGATTGCAGTTTCCAGGGTCATTGCTAATATCTCTTCAGTTAAAAATGGGTTATTTTCTTTGAGGAATCCTCTGAGGCAGGAGGAATTTACTTGGCAGTGCCTTATTTAGATTTTGCTTTCAAATGGAATGCTCTCTTTCCCATTCTAATATAAGGAAGTCATGTTTTGGGTCACAGCTGACATTTTATTTATGCACTTAGCCTATTCAGTGGGTCTGCCAGGATGGAGCACGTGAATTGACTTCAGCTTCCAGTCATCAGGAAAGCAGTCTGCTTTTTCTACTGAGTTAAGAGAATATTCCCCAGTTTGTGTGCAGTTACTTTTAGCACTCTGCTGTCATATGCAGCATGCATTGAATTTTTCTCCCTTCATAAGTCACTAAATGTTTTCTCTTGAATAAACTCAACTTCTGATCATCATTGTTGAAAAAACTATAAAAGCCTCATTCTGTGCAAATATGAAAAAGCTCTATGGTTTCCTTATTAAAAAAACAAACAAACATCAAATCAGATAGCCAAGAAGGTCAGTTGTTGGTTTAATTTTAATATTTCCAAAGTGGTACCGGTAATCATATTTTTAGTTACTGTCAAAGTATAAATTATTAAATGTTTATGTTTGTGATTTTTTTTTGTTCCTGCATTATCCAAATTGATTGGCATGTGGTAAAAATTAAATATGCCGTTTGCTCTCTCATTGCTTTAACATGTTTGCAGAATGCAAATGATTATATTAAAATTTGTGTACATTATTCATAATCAGAGTACTAGTTTAAAGTTTTAAAAGAAAACTCAAGCTCAAACCTCCTAACATTCATCCCTTGGTCTTCTTGAATGTCTTTCATTTTTCTACTTATTTCCTGGGGAGTTAAAGGATCATGCAATACAAAGATAATATATTCTCCTTTAAAATATAGAAATTTCACTAGAATATATTTTCATAGAGTAGGCTGCCAAATGCTAGTCCCCCCAAAAGGAAATTAGTCCGAATTTTAAAATTTGCTATTTTTTTTT
>PVKE010050917.1:0-10983 GCA_004027555.1 Craseonycteris thonglongyai
CATATATATTTTTTAGTATTAATACCGGTATATATAGATTTTTAAACAAGTCAGTATATTTAACCAAAATACATCAATCGCAGAAGAATGCTAGAAGTCTATGCACCATTGCATTCTAAAATTAAGATCCTCTAGATCTATCATGGTACTTAAAATGAACATTTTTACATAACACAAATGCTGACAGAAATAAAACATTAAGAGGCAGGAAAAGCAATTGTCTTTTTGAAATAGGAAAACTTTAGCAATTTTATGAAAATGACAGCCAATAGTTTCAGGAAAATGTTTGAGTATAAAAAGAACCTAAGGCAGAGGTCAAATTACCAGCTCATGCAAAATAAAGAGAGCAACTTAACTAACATACCACAGTCTGAAGGCATTGGTGCTGCAGAAATGGAAAAGGTTACTGGTGTGTCAGAACCTGAAAATAAAAATGGGTATCTTCCAATCAAAGAATTTTCTTCTAATGGAAACTCTGGAAGGTCCTCTATGGTCATCTTCTAGGAAGCCACCTTTAATGAGGGGACAGGAGAAGCATATCCATTATGTTTGTATGTAACTTAGCATGATTACCTTCAAGCGCAGAAAGCCTATAGTCTTTTAATATCTAACCTACTGACATTTTTAACTTCAACCATCAAGAATCTCTTTTAGAGAGGAAGCAGGGAAAAGCTTCCTTTTTAGCAAACTTGTTTAAGAATACACATTGCTTCGCACACTCTCTTACAGAGTGAGCAGCACTTGTAATCATTCTAGACAAAGTTCAGGAGCAATACTATCTCTGGAGTAGTATTATTTCACAATTACAAGTGAAAACAGCCTTAAAACGCTGAGCTAGTCTAAATGGGCGACATTCTCTTTACTCACAGGTCACAAAAGAGCATGTTACCCTTTGTGAATGGATCTTTAACGTGTGGAATCTGACACAGTTTATACCATCAGTCATGTGCTCATCACGTGAAAATAATCTAGCTTAGGATAGTCTCAGAAAAGGCTGCTGAAAATTAATCGCATCTCTTGCACAACTCTAAGAGCTTACTGACATGGCCCCACTTCCTAACAAGGCACGAGATCTGTTCATCCTCACAGAAGTGGAAGCCAGGCCTCTTACACCAAATCACTTACATTACCTCTGTTTCCCAGAAAATATGAGTGCTTTGAAGAAATTTGCTCTAAATTTGCCACATCTAGCCCCCATATCAGAAATGATGGCGAAAGCAGAAAAAAATGTTGGTAAAACTGAACTAAGGAGCCAAAAATCTTCCAGTTTCTTTTGCATCAAATACCTAAAGTATGAAATATTATAAATCCCTTTAACTGTTTTTTAAATTGAAGCAGAAATCCATATTATAAGACCAAATAAAATGATTTTATATTATTTTAGTAGAAAGAACAGAATAAGTAAAAATAGTCAACTGAGACCTTATTGTAGCAGACAACACCATGCTCGATATTACTCAACATGTGCTGTCTTATATTCATTTAACTGACCCTACATCTAAGTTAACCATCTTTATCATCACCACTCTTATCCAAGGAAACACTCACCTCTCTGGGATAACTGGTTCCTTTCCAACTTCATCCATAGTTTTTCTGAATACTAACAGGAACTGGTAAAGAATTTAAGATACTTTCTTCTTTCTCATAAGGTGCATGTTTATATGAACACAGGTATTATTATATATTAAGTAACCTAATTCAGTGTTATTATGTGAAATGTATTCAAGTTCTCATGGACACTCAAATTATCTGCCACCTACCACTCTGAATCATTGTGACATTAACTTTGCCACATAAATAGGAAAATAAGGAATTGGTGTCATACGGCATGATCTTCCTCAAATACTATCCATTCCAAGAGGTAACAAGCACTTACTACACCACAAAGACATGCTTCCTTCAGCATCGTAGCTTCCCAGTGTTGAAGTAACTCGAGATTTCTATTTGTTGGCCTCCAGTTGCTTGGCAATAAGTTTGGATAAACTATTCTATGCAGAGTATGAAGCTTCCTTTAAAATCAAAGACCAGAAATAAAATTTAATAACTATCCAACCACTATGTACATGGAACTACACTATTCTAGAAGTTTCAGAAACTACAACAATGAGTAACAGATGGGCCATGCTTGTTAGGTAGCTTATTGATTAGGGTGAATAAAATAGTACTAATAACTACAGATGATGAAACAGAATGGGATTTGTCGCATAACATCAGTATTAAGACAAGGAATATTTGCTATGGGAACTCCTAAGCAGAAATGGTGACATAAAGAAGGCATCACCTGAGATGGGTCTTGAAAGATGAGGAGGCAGAAATTAGGGCCAGAATTTAAAAGGGGAGCAATCACTACATTCAGGAAAACATTAAGAGGTGAGGCTGGGGGAAGCTGGGATGGCTCAGCGGGTTAAGCGCTCGCTTTGCAGCCCAGAGCCTGCGGCTCGAATCCCGGGCCCAGCCCATGCGGTCCCATGTGCTGGGCTGGGGTGTGCCTCCAGCTCAGTTCTTGCTGGGGCCTATGCAGGAGGCTCCCAGCCCAGTTCCTGCCCTGCACAGCCCCGCGCCCACCTGTGGAGTGAAACTACATGGAAAACTAATGCTGTCAACTATGGAGACTGCTCTGGGCCCTCCCCCTTCTCTCTGTCTCTGTCTGTCTCTCTTTCTGTCAAAAAATAATAAAAATAAATCTTAAAAAAAAAAAAAAGAGGTGAGGCTGTACTGGTTTTTGTTTTTTGGGGGGTTTTTTTTTCAGCACTATACTCAGTACTTTAAATACCCGATCAAAGACCAAACCACCTAATTCCAGGAGCACTGGGAAACCACTGACTATGTAAAAGGAGAGTGTTCTGATGCAAGCTGTTTTAGTAAGCTTAATCTGCCTACAATCACACTTTGAGACTCGGTCATGCTTGGTCATGCTTTTTCATGCTCGTAATTCTTCAGCAAAGTGATTAAGTGGCTATCTTTCTGAGTTGGTTAAGGAGCATCACCTTTCAAAACCTCCCTTCAAAGAGCCAATTTCAAAATGTTTTTTAAAAGTGATCCCAAGCACTGTTCATTTCCCTGTAGACTGTTAAGATTCTTGAAGACAAGAACTGCATCTTACACAACTATCACTGGCCACAGGAGTTACATTAGTGGCTTACGCATATTGAACAAACATTCAAGTCCCAGATTCAAGGTGGAAAGATGATTCATTCAACAAAATGTAATCAACTTCATCAGTTTACATGTTAACAACTTCAGCCCAGAGAAGCTACACTATTACCTGACCAATGCAATAAACATTCTTCATATTTTGTCTTCATGGCATTTTTCCAAGTCCCATTTCCTTTCCTTCATTAAAAAAAAACAAACAACATTCTACCTTTTGTCCCACCAAAGAAGACTATACACCTCAACAAAACTGTTGTATAGTCTCACAATTGTTTTCTAAAAGCAATTCCTGGATGTAAAGACTCACGACACCTGGGAATATGGGTCCAACTTGGAGATCTACGGATCTGAATTGAGTACATACTTTCACTGCACATCCTACGGTGGTTAACTGGTGACAATGGATCATACAAAGTAAGCCCAAACCAGAAAGTCAGCCCCAATTAACTATGCATAGCAGCGGCCAATAACTAGACTCAAATTCCCCAAATTTTGATTTATGTAGGAATCTCATCCTACTCCATCACCCCAAATCAGCTCTGAGCAAAAGCCATCTTGTAACATGGCTGTGATCTCTCATTTCTCAAGGATTCCTGGTCCATGCACTAACACAGAATGGTGGTGAGTGAAGATGCCCACTAACTTCCTCAGAGTGGCTTAAGGCTGTGAGGACCTCCCAAAGAACCTCACTGAGGCCAAGAGATTCCCTCAGATTTATTTGGATTATGGCTCAAGGGCAGTATCCTTGAGCTACTCAGCTACCAGGAGACCTAAGCAGTGTCCACACGAGTTGGAATCATGAGGTCCTTCCAACTTCACACAGTATTTTGTCATGAGCCTTCAAGAGATTCCAAAAACACATAATCTAACCAAAATAATCATTTAAAATATATCTCTAGTAATCCATTTATTAGCTACCTACATGAAATCTGTGCAATCACTAAGCAGAGACATGCCTTATTTGACAGTTATATCTAGGCCCTAGAGAAAGTATAAAAGACACCTGCCTTGAAGAAGTGTATTGAGTCATTCAACAAATATTTATTGAGTGTTTCTTACTAAACTATAGGCTGGGAATATCAAAGGTAAAGAAAATAGAGGGGAAGCCGAGATGGCTCGGTGGGTTAAGCACTCATCTTGCAGTCCTGGGGATGGAAGATCAAATCCCGGCCCTGGCCCATGCAGACCCATATGCTGAGTGAACTGGGGTGTGCTTCCCAAGCGGGAGGCTCCAGTTTGGTTCTCGCCTCCTGCCCTGGTTCGGCTCCTGGCTAGAGGGGGCATGTCTCCCATGAGGGAAGCCCCCAGCCAAGTTCCTGCCCTGCAGGGCCCCCGCCCACCTGTGTGGAATGGAAACCATGTCAAAAACTGATCACTTACAACTATGGAGACTGCTCTGGGCCCTCCCCCTTCTCTCTGTCTCTATCTTTCTCTGTCTGTCAACACAAATAAAATAAAACTTTAAAAAAGAAAGAGACTATAGAGAAGCCCTGGCCCTCACATTGGTTACAGCCTAGTGTAAGACTCCTACGCAAAAGCTCTCGTTATGTATAACCGTAATGAGTGCTGGAGTCAAGAAGGCTAGTGGGGGCTTCCTGGGGGGACTAATATTATGATATAAAGATGCAGTGCCCAACCAGGTAGCTTCTAGCTACATATACCTATTTACATTAAATTAAAATTTCAGTTCTTCCATTGCTTTAGCCCCATAAAAGTGCTCAAAAGCCACCTGTGGCCAGTGGCTACCATGACGGACAGTGCAGAAGGAACTCTCCCTCATTGTGGAAAGCTCTATTGAACACTGCTGAAGGAAAATGGTGCCACTCAAACTCCAGATGAGAAAGCAATATGCAGATGCCTCACACCACACGAAACAAATAAAGGCTAACAAACTGAGCAAGTTCATAGCAGCATAGCTAATTACACATAATTAACAAGGAAACACAAGCCTAAATGTAACCAGATATTTGCAGGTTTAAACCAGAAGGAGTTGATTGTGTAACATAAAGATCAGTAGTATGTGTCTCAAATTTGGAGTTGTTATAAGCAATAAAAGACATCATATAAATATCACCTTTTACAAAGGCCCTGCTGGTGGGAACTGTATCTGGTAAATTTGAAATGTCTGGAATGAATCCCACAAATAATACACTATGTGTCAAATCTATAAAATAGAAATAAATATATTCGTTACACTTTAAGATCCAATCTTGCAGCCCAGGTAGTCCATATCAAATGAAAATACTTAAAAATGCTTATTTATGTTAGCAAAATCAGAACTAAGAAGGTGTTGCAGCATTTAAACGTAGACACACTGCTGCCATTTTCCATTCTCTGCTTTCCCTCCATAGTCGCTGCATGCCTGCACCACGTGATCTCCTGCCGTTTAGACTACTTATTTTTAAACTGTGCAGATTACAAAATGACAAATGTCCATGTGAAAGTGAAGTACAGTTAAAGTATTCGGGGCTGTTTCTAAGGAGGAGGGTGTTTCTTTATTGAAACATTTGTGCTATGATATTGCTACACTATGAACCACGGTGTCTAGCTGGGAGCCTAGAGCAAGTTATTATCCCATGAGAATATCGCGCTTTGATACACAACAAAACATTGTCTCAGGGCTTCCATCCGCATTGCCTACACAGTGTCTGGATGAATGAACACGCTGACATCTAATTTAAAAGGAAACTGACATTCGAAATCCATCAACCTAATCCACAAGGATGAGCTCTAACCCCGCTCTGTTTAAGACAGATCTCAGGGCAAGTGTCTCCCCAACTTCCCTTTCCAATTTCCAAGATTTAGAATTAAGGACTGGACGCTAAGTCGTTTGGCTTAGTTGTTAATTCCCGCTGGCGAAAGGTTTCTTTCACAACGTCCTTATCAAGGGGCGATGTGAAGAGGCCCGTGTCAGGAACAAGCCCAAGGGCCGGCCCTGCACTGCACGCGGCGCCCCCGGGCGCCCGCCGGTCGCGGGTGGGGTGGCAGAGCTCCGCCGCTGGGTCGGCTCGTCCCACACACCGTGTGGCCCCCTCGCCCTGAACTTGAATCGCCCGCGAGGAACGGAAATGAGAACCCACATCCCGCCCGTGGACCGCGCCGCCCCAGGGAGGCCTCCAGAGCCAGCGACCCCGGCGCCCAGGGAGGCGGCCGCCGGGCTCCTGGTGCCCCCCGCGCCGCCGCGCGGCCCTCCCGGAACCGCCAAGGCCCCCTCGGGCACCTGCGCCCCCGCCCGCCCGGCCTGGCGTCCCCGCGCGCTCCCGCCCCACCTGCTCTGGTCCTTCCGCCGCGCCGGGCTGGGAAGGCGGGGGCGCGGAGAGAGCTGAGGGGCGCGCTCCTCCGCCTGGCGCCTGTCTCCCGGCCTCCGCGGGCCCCGCCCGCCAGCCGCCTCCGCGCTCGCCCCAGCCGGGCTCCACACGGGGTTGGCGCGCGCCGTGCAGGCTCCCCGGGCGCGCGGTGCAGGCTCCCCGGGCGCGCGGTGCAGGCTCCCCGGGCGCGCGGTGCAGGCTCCCCGGGCGCGCGGTGCAGGCTCCCCGGGCGCGCGGTGCAGGCTCCCCGGGCGCGCGCGGTGCAGGCTCCCCGGGCGCGCGCGGTGCAGGCTCCCCGGGCGCGCGCGGTGCAGGCTCCCCGGGCGCGCGCGGTGCAGGCTCCCCGGGCGCGCGCGGTGCAGGCTCCCCGGGCGCGCGCCGTGCAGGCTCCCCGGGCGCGCGGTGCAGGCTCCCCGGGCGCGCGCCGTGCAGGCTCCCCGGGCGCGCGCCGTGCAGGCTCCCCGGGCGCGCGCCGTGCAGGCTCCCCGGGCGCGCGGTGCAGGCTCCCCGGGCGCGCGCCGTGCAGGCTCCCCGGGCGCGCCGTGCAGGCTCCCCGGGCGCGCGCCGTGCAGGCTCCCCGGGCGCGCGCCGTGCAGGCTCCCCGGGCGCGCGCCGTGCAGGCTCCCCGGGCGCGCGCCGTGCAGGCTCCCCGGGCGCGCGGTGCAGGCTCCCCGGGCGCGCGCCGTGCAGGCTCCCCGGGCGCGCGGTGCAGGCTCCCCGGGCGCGCGCCGTGCAGGCTCCCCGGGCGCGCCGTGCAGGCTCCCCGGGCGCGCGCCGTGCAGGCTCCCCGGGCGCGCGCCGTGCAGGCTCTTGGGGCCTCACACGCGCCAGTGGGAGAGCACGGGTGGAAAGGAAGGTGGGGGCGCGCGCTTGCACTTGATCGGCTCCTTCCTGCGCCCCTGAGCGTCTCAATAGAAGAAAGATTGGGCCTGGAGGTTAGGGCCGTGTTGGGGCCTTCATGGCTTAACCTTGCGTGGAGGTGGCGCCGCTGTCGCTTTGCCACCCGTCTGACACGGGCTCTTGGAGGGAACCCACCTGGCCCAGGGCAGCGAATAGGGGAAGCCGCCCATGACAAACTGTAGACACTCCTCTGACCCAGTCTACCTGCCTCCTGTGCTAGAATGCCCTCCAACTCACATGTTTGGGGCTCCTCAGCATCTAACCCTGAGCACAGCCCAGAGTGGGTCCATCAATCACCTGTTTGCAGGTCTTGCTTTAAAAAGCCTAGTCAGTGTTATACCCAAAGTTAAATAATTATACCCAAGGGTGTCAGTGTAGAAGCAGGAGAAGAGAGTAAGTTATCCCAGAAGCATGTTTCCCTCATAGCTTGAGCCCCTCACTTCTCTCCTGGTACCCTTCTTGGTCCCTCAAGAACCAAAAAAGTGGTGATTCTCGATCCCCCAAGAACCAAAAAAGTGGTGAAATTGTGACAACTAACAGACCTGAAGACTGAAATCCTGGTTCATCGGACAATAGGAGGAAAGGTGCTACTTGACACCGAATGAGTCCCCTTAATGAAGAAATTTACTGAGTCCCGTTTGCCCCTGATGGGGTTAACAGTCAGTGGTGTTGCACCGTAACAAGTCTCTCTCGGGCCTTTTTGTTCTGACTGATTCCGACGCTGGTCACACAGCCACACTGCATGTCCCAGCTCACTGCACACAGTGCCTGGTGATAGCGGACGTGAATGAGTGACTACCCACGTCTGCCAGAGCTGAGGTCCCGCTCCTGGAACGGCAGAGCATCTTTCCCTGTTAGAACAGCGATTCCAGAGACCACAACATACCTCCTCCAACCCTCCCACCAAATGGCCACCGTTGAATGCCTCCTGTAACCAGGAGCTCCCTTCCTTTGAAAGCAGCCACCTTCTCTTTCATCAGCCTTGTTGGTAAGTGCTTCCGACCTTGGGCGCTAAAATCCAGCTCCCTGCACCTAGCTCCTCCTCGTTGGGTTCTGTGTCTACTCGGGTGACTTCCAGATCAGGCCTGGCTCCAGGACAAGCCTCTATCCCTCAGGCTGTTTCTTACAAGACATGGTCAGGACCCCAACTCACCAGCATCTTGAGGGATTTTGTATGATGCAGCTCAGCTTGCCTGGAGCTCGGGAATGAACGAGGTGTCCTGTTGAATGCTGAAAGCAGAGAAGCCACCACCTCTTCCTGCGTCCTATGCTCCTATGCCCGTCGTTCAAAATATCAAGTCACATCAGGTTGTTGAATGGGGTGGAGCGTACTGTCAACTAAAACTCACAGCACGTACGCAATATTTAAGCCCTGTGACCATCCCACAGCCCCCAGCCAGCGGCCAGTCTCCCCGTCCCTGCACCTCCGTGCCCTCTCAGGGCTGATTCTGTGGCACCGAAGTGTCCCCTCCCATGCCCTGCCCTGCCCTCATCACACCCTGTTCTAGCCGGACCCCGCCCACCTCTTTAACTGGTTTAAAAGAAAGGAAGGCACTCTGCCCTTGGCTTTCACCCATTTTCCATTTAGGAAAAAAAAAAAAAAGTGCAGCTCACTGCCATGTTTGTTTAATTTTACTGGTTCTCAATGTGAAGATAAAATATCAAAACTGTTCTTGGAGTGATTTCTCAACAGAACTTGCCTCTAATCCTAATGTCTATGGTGATCAGTATCTAATAATTTTTTTTCACGTGGTAAATTTCACAGCAAACTTTGGGGATCAGGTTCGAACTGTCAATCACGAGTTAGCTCGGGGTAAACGCTGCTACCGCAAGTGCTGCTGGTGCGTATTCTCGTTTCCAATGAGAAAAGGGTTAAGCAGCTATAAATGTGCTCTATTACCATTAAGCCACAGAAACTCATAAAGAGCTGTGTGTAACAGAAGGTGCTATTGGTGAAGTTTACACAGGTGTACAGTTCACTTTTATTGCTGATTAAAATTAGTCGTCTGAGTTGCCACTATTAGTAAGTGGCAGGGTGTGGCTAGCTGAGTTGTTCTCAACAATAATAAAAGTCTCTGTTAGAACCAGCCAGGCCACTGGTCGTTTCAGTTACACCCAAACACTCTACAGAGGCCAATTCCCAGGACACCAAGCTACAGAGAGTCTCCCACTCACCTTGTTTGCCTTTACTCAAAAACTGAAGTTAATCCCTAGACCCTCATCAAGAATGCAAGGGTCCATTGGAGTCATGCTTCCCAGAGCACCCCACGGGTCATGCAATTCTTAGATCCAGATATTGCCAAGTTAAGAGATGGGCTGGGCAACCGTATGGGGCCAGAACTTGGAATGTGAACTATCCCCCAGGGTAAGAGGGCATGTGGGGATATGGCCCAGCTGCAGCTGCTGAGACTGAATTACGTCTGCAGGTACAAGGTTCCTGGACAATAAACCACAGTCCCAGGAGGTCATCAGCATCAGTGTGGAGAAGGGGCCTTACTGGCTGACCATTATATAGCCCGTTACCTGTGGGACTTTGCTTTGACTTTATAAATAAAGAAACACACTCCAGGAAGCTGCGTAACTTGCTCAATGTACCCTGGGCCAGAAGGAAGAGTCCAACCTAAGTCTATCTGACATGAAGCCTATTTTGAGCCACTAGTTTGCATTATTTCTGGTGTCCATTTGAGCTGTAGGACACAGAAATGCCACATTGACAGCAGGAATCATTCAGAACTTTGGGTAGACAAGCAGGAAGTCAGCATCAGGAAGGTCTGTTGGCAGCAAAGAGGACCCCAAACAATGAGAAAAAGGTTAATGGGAAGAAGCAAAAGAAGACAGTGTCACTGCTCTTCCACGGGCGGAGGGATTGGGCAGCATATCATTCGGAGGGAAGGATGAACTTGGTTTCTAGAATTTGTAGGCACGGGGCATTGGGACCACAGAAGACACGCAGCTATTTGATTTGGGGTGCCAGATCAGAGCCTAACCAACAGAGGTAGTAAAATGCAGAATAGGACACTAGGTAGAGCCCCTAAAATCTTTCTATGTGCAGATGATGTACGATCATTAGCAGAGAATACCCAGCAAAATCAACTATTGGAAATAATCTGTGAATTCAAAAAGATTGCCAAATACAAGATCAGTTTCTAAAAATCGATAGTTTCCTTGACATCAGCAATAAGCAACCAGGCAATATAATAGACAATAAGAGATCATTCCGAATAGCAATTCAACTTTAACGCATAATACCCAGGAATTAACCTAACGACTTACAAGAACTTTATGGAGAAAATTTTAAAACTCTACTTAAGGACATAAAAGAAGATTGAATAAATAAGATATACCATGGATAGGATGACTTTATGTTGTAAAAAATGTCCATTTACTGTTAGAATGGCTATCATCAACAAGACAAGGGATGACACGTGCTGGAGAGGCTGTGGACAAAAAGGAACCCTCATACACTGCTGGTGGGAATGTAAACTGGTACAACCACTATGGAAGGCTGTATGGAGATTCCTCAAAAAATTACGAATGGAATTACCATATGACCCAGCCATCCCACTACTGGGCATCTACCCAAAAAACCTGAAAACCTTAATCTTTAAAGATGTTTGTACCC
>PVKE010050918.1:0-10801 GCA_004027555.1 Craseonycteris thonglongyai
CCATTTGTGAAGAGACCTTCCATTTATCGTATCAATGTACGGTATATTACGGTATGTTCGAAAAATGTCATTCATTAAAAATTTAATTAAAAAAAGAACTGGTGTTGCCTCGGAAGTGGGGGGTAGTCTTATACAGCGAATATAGGCCTAAACCTATGTTTTAACTGTAAAATTAGGGGGTCGTCTTATACGCCTGGTCGTCGTATACACCGGAAAATACGGTAGACTTCAGAGTAAAGATGGTAATTTAAAAGCACACCTGGCTATTCTCCACCAATAAATGCCACTAATATAATAATTGCAAAAATAGTACTTTTAAAGAAATAATTCATAAGAACAGAGAAGATGAAATAAAAAACTACAAACTATTAGGGGGCAAGCAGATGGATGGTAGTTATTGCAACAGACACAAGAAATCTTAATCTTTATCTAGCAGTGGGAAACTTCCAAATGATTCACATTATTCTTTTGAAGCTAAAGGTAAAGATGGGGCCAACATCTGGAGGATTGACTAATAACTTCTTGAAGCTAAGTAACTGAAGCACCCAACCTCCATCAAGAAAACAGAGGATTCTGAAAGGGGAGGCCGCAGGCACACTTCAGATGTGAGAGCATTTTTGTAAACATGCTTACAGAACGTTGAAGTCCTTTAACACTCTACTTCTTTAACACGTTTCTCAAAATAGAAATAGAGAGGCTTACCCTCTGAGATGACTGAAAAGGTTTTCGCTTGTGAACTGATCTACCAAGCATTAAAGAACTGAAGGCACATCAGGAGGTATCTAATGTTAATGATCCAAAGAAATAATGCTGTAAAACTGAAGCCTTCCTATGTATATGGTGTTCCCATTGAGCTTTTTATTTTTTCACTTGTAAATATGAATAGACAACCAAAGATCATTAGACAGCAAGCATTAAACAGTTCTAGCTTGAAAAAAAACCCAAAAAACAATAAGAAAATAAACAAGTAAATAATTAAAAAGCAACGTGGATGCAAGATTATTAAAGAGGATGATGTCAGTGAAAATGGCAGATTAAGTAGTTCCAAGGGTGCTTTATTCTACTTAAACACTGAAAAATGGAGCAAAAACAGAATAAACTTTCTTCAAACTCTGAAAAATAGTCAAAGGTTTAGAGCAACAGAACAAATGCTAAAGCAAGTAAAAGGTAATTCAAAAATGGTAGGAAACCTTTGCAGCATTTTTACTCAGCCTTCCTCCTGGCATCAATTTCCAGGGTAAACCTTGGCCCCAGGTCCCAGAGAGAGCAGAGCAGACCTTATTCTCTATTGCAGAGAATGCTTTTTGTGCACTTGAGAAGAATATGTGTCCTGATGGTTTTGGATGGAATATTCTGATATACCAATTAGTTCCATTGATCTAAAGTGTAGTTCAAGTCCAATGTTTCCCTATTAATTTTGTCTGGATAATGTATTCATTGTTGATATTGGGGTACTGAGCACTCCCTACTATTGTTGTATTGTTTATTTCTCCCTCTCAGGTCTGTTAATGTTTGCTGTATATATTTAGATGCTCCTATGTTAGGTACATATACTTTTACAATTTTTATAGCATCTTGAATAACTTATCCCTTTATCACCATATAAATAAAAGCCTTACCTCTTCTTAACCCCTCAGGCCCTGACGTAACATTTGGGGACTTAACTCCTTAGGCTGCATTTAAATTTGTCTCAAATACATGTTGTAGACACTGACTTCATTTAAATTCGATATCTCAAAAAGTATATCATCCACATTCGCAAAATTTTGATGGATGATAAGGCAAGTGGATGTAAACTGAATGTCGAAATGCTGCTGGGAGAGAAAATAAGAGTCCTACATGGTACACAAAACGCTGCTGGGAGAGAAAATAGGGTCCGTACATGTGTACGACAAAAGGGCTTGAGGGGGTTTAACAGTTTTTGACTTAAAATCTATTTTCTTTGATATAAACATAAGCTTCTCTCGCTCTTTTGGTTTTCATTTACATGAAATATCTTTTTCTATTCCTTCTCTTTGAGCATACATATGCATTTAAAGCCAAAGTGACTCTTGTAAACAGCATATAGTAAAGTCTTGTTTTAAATGCACTCAGCCATTCTGTTTTTTATTGGGGAATAAATCCATTTACATTTAAAGTAATTATTGATAGTTAAGAATTTACTATTGCCATTAAAAAAAATGTTCTCTGGTTATTTTGAAGTTCTTTTATTTCTTCTTTGATTGCTATCTTACTTTGTGATTTTAAGTTTTCTTGAAGAGATTTTACAGAATGAGTATTATTTCTTCAAAGTTTGGTAGAATTCCCCAGTAAAGCCATGTGTGCTTGTACTTTAATTTGTGGAAAAGATTTAAATATAAATTAAATTTATTTCATTCATATAGAACTGTTAAGATTATCTAATTCTTAAGTGTGTTTTGGAGTTTCTATCTTTCAAGCATCTGTTTATGTAAGTTGTTGGATTTATGGGCATAGAGTTGTTAGTAGTTTCACTTATCTCTTTAACATTAATAGGATATATTGTGATATGCCTTCCTGTATTCCTGACATTGCTGGATCTTAGCAATTTGTTCTCTCTCTCTCATTTGTCAGATTGCTAGACATTTATCAATATTATAGATATTTTTAAAGGACAACCTCTGGTTCGACTGATTTTTCATACCTTTTTCTGTTTTGTATATAATTGATTTCTGCCATTATATTTATCATTTCGACTTAATTTATTTTGTTCTTTAAGAAGCTTAGCTTGAGTTGAGATTTTTTTTTCTTACATGAGAATTAAATGCAGTTTTTTCTACATATTGCTCTCATTGTATCCCATTAACTTTGACATTTTTTCTTTTCATTTTTACTGTTACATATATTTTTATTACCTTTAAAACATTTTGTCTATCCATGAATTATATGAAAGTATGTTTTTACTTTTCCTGTGTTTGGAAATTTTAATGGTATCTTTCTGCTATTGATTTCCGGTTTGATTTGATTCCATTATGATGGGTGAGCTTACTTTGTATAAATTCCTTTTTTTTTTTAAATTTTAAAATTTCATGATAACTGCTTCTAGAAAGATAATCTCCCTTTCAGTACTTCAAAGACATTGCTGCACTGTCTTCTAGCTTGCATTGTTTCATGAGAAATCTATCATCTTTATCTTTGTTTCTTTGTATATACTGTACATATTCTCTGTCTCCTTTTAAGATTTCTCTTATTTAATCACATTTTATTATATTTTCATATGTGTTTATTCATACTTGGTTTGAGTTTATTGAGCTTTTTAGATCTCTGCCTTTATAGTTTTCATTGACTATGGAAAATGTTTGGCCATTGATATCTCAATATATTTTTGTGCTCTTCCTCCTTTGAGAATTTCAATTATATTGATATTAGGCTACTGGAAGCTGTCCCAAGATTCATTTTAACTCTTAACTTTCTAAGTTTTATTTTTCATATTTTATTTTCCATATTTTCTATCACTATATTTTCAGATCCACTACTAATTTCTTCTGTGAGGTCTAAATTGCTATTAATTCAATTCTAGACATTGTTTTTATCTGTAACAGTTCAATTTTGTGTTGTTTTTTAAAATATATTCAAGTATCTAGTTAATTTATTCAATTTTTAAATGTCTTGCCTACAAATGTTGTAATCTATATTACATCTAAGTTTCAATTGCTTGATTTGTGTTGATATCTGGGTTGTGTGTCACAGATTGCTGGTTTTAGCTCACTGGGTCATGGGTATTTTCAGTCTCTATAAATATCCTTGAGCTTCATCCTGAAATATAGTTATTTGGAAATAGTTTCATCCTTTCAGGTCTTGCTTTTCAAATGCTTTAAGAAAATCCAAAGTAGGAATATTCTCAGGCTAATTTTGAGGCAAAACTCTTGTTGGTGGGCACAAGCACTATACCCAGGCTTAGGGGGGATTCTACTTCAATCCTTTCTTCTGCTTAAGGTAGTTCCTTCACATGCATATGTTGATCATAACTCAGCTGAATACCTGAGGGGAACTCTCTGAGATCTCTGGTCTTCAGAGTTCTCTATCCATACAATTCTCTCCTCTCTAGTATTTTCCCATGTGAGCTCTATCTGCCTTGGCCTCTTACAATCTCCATTCACTCAGATAGGCCTCTGGTTTGTATGTGGGGTCCTTTTTCCTACTATGATTGGAACTCTGCACATACTAAATTGGGGCAATATTAGTGCTAACCTTGTTTATTTTTATCTCTTAGCAATTACTATCTTTGTTGGCTGATATCTAGTATCTAAGTATCTGTCATTTTCTTGTATTATCTCATTTTTCAAGTTACTTCAGATTAATGGATAAATCTAGTTTCTTATACAAAGGTTTGGGAAACTTGGATTATACCAAAATAATCAAAAAAAGGAGGAATGCTTGCCTCTCCCACAAGTCTCAAAGTGAAAGTCTCCCCATTTTAAATAAGAAAATTACATTAATACAGTTGGTCTTCACTATAAATTCCTCTCTAAATAACATTTTCCTAAGGATAGTTTATTATGTCTCAATAAGAATAGATATAATAAGCACAAAGAATGAATTGAAATAGTGAGGCCAAAACTTTACAGGCATGATTTATAGTAAAATGGTTCTGTTAATTCCCTATGAACAAGAGGCTTGTATGAAGCAATACAGGGAGCTTAAGTATTGGAATAAGACAGAATCCAAGCAAATTCTGAGTGTACTGATTACTTTCTGTACTGATTACTTTCTGAAAGTAATTCTGATTACTTTCTAATCATGTGATTCAGAGTATGTTACTTTGGCATTTTCTGTTTCATTTTTTCATCAATAAAATTGAGATATTAAATCAGATTTCATCAAAGTTTCCTAAGAGTTTTATTTAATATAGGTCTACAAAATTCCCATTACTGTATGTGGCAAAGAGTACCTATCTATTCAGTATGTACAGGCATACCTAGGAGAAACTGCAGATCTGGTTTCAGACAACAAATATAAAGAAGGTATCACAATAAAGTGAGTCATAACCTTCTTGCTATCTTCAGTTTGTAAAAAACATAACATCCGTGAAGCACAATAAAGCTAAGCACACAACGAGATATATCTGTAATAGCTTTTGTGATTGTTAATATAACTTTATTTTTTTTAATTAATGGAAATCAATTTGAGTAACAATATTTTTCCCCAAAGGTGAGATCCTTCATATGTAATTCTCAGATACAAGTGTTTAATTATATTGTTATATTTACCTTGGTCATATATTTGCACATTTCTTAAATACTGTCCAGTAAAAAGATCCCTTTAGCTTTCTGTACAACATGAAGTCATACTGGAAAATTATGTGTTTCTGGCATTTTCCTCCTCTTTGTTTCAACAACAATAATGCCTGTTGACTTTCTAGGAGATTTCATTTGTTCCAGGTAAAATTTTTGCCCATATAATTATCAGTAGTTGATTATCCACATGCTTGGAAAAACCATAGTATACTTATTAGATTATCTAAGTTACTTTGCTATTTTCGTTATATCCTGTGGGGTTTTAACATCTTTAATGATGAACAAAATAATTTTAGACTGTGTTGAGATTGTAGATTCCTGGAAGTTGTCTACTTTTCTGCATATTGTCTACTACCTGTCAAGATCAGCCCAATACTTGTGAGCAAGTCTTGTGAAAATTCAGGTTTCTTGCCACAAATTGAAGACAGTAAAGGGCAGGTGGGTAAAACAATGGCATGGAGGACAATAGTCATTGTGACTCTTTGTTTTTAATATTACCTTCCACTGAACAGACCATACAGGAAACATGTATATGTTTTTAATAAACAAAGTTAAAAAGTGCTGGACTTTTCAAAGATCATAGGCTGTCTTCATGATATTAGTGAATAGTGATAAAATGAAAGTTTTGGAGGAATACACACTTTCAAAGTAAGTAATAAAAAAATGAATTCCAATTCAAGCATATAATACATCCCTAATCTTGCTGACTCCTACTGTGAATTATTAAAAATAATATAAAGACTGTAGACTAAACTAGTTATGATCCCTTACTTTTACTCTTCTGTGAAAACTGCAGAAACTTTTTCTATTCAATTATAGTTCAACTTATTTTTAAAAACCCTTCACAGTTTCTATTTTCTTTATAATTATCACTTCAATTTTAATTTCTCATTTATTACAAAAATTTTTGAATCAACAGTCAGTCTATCTGGAAAAATTCATCCTCATTATTATATTTAAATTTATTTTGGCCCTAACTGAACATAATGGTACCCATGTGATTAATAACCTCACCACAGTTATCAAGTACAGTTTCTTTCAGGTTTTTATAATAGTTTTCTGGAGCATAACATTCTTCCTAATGTCTTAGGTTTTTCTTATGTTTTGCTACTTTCTTTTTCTAAAACATTATGTGCTGATCTTGTTTTATATTTTCCATTATTCTTTTTTTTCCTATTGATATTTGTTTAAAGTATGATAAAAAAAATTCCTGTGACTTTTTATTCTCACATCTTTTTCTGTTCTCATGTTGTTTTTCCTATAAAAACTCTTGGACATTAGACCTTTACTTTAGGCTTACTTTCTAAAAACATTTTATAGCTATTACAAATATTCAATTTTTAAATATTAAATAGTACTACTGATTTTAAAAATTCATTAAAAAATATACTTTTCTATTCAGAGTTTTAGAAACATTATGAATTTAAGTATTTATACAATACCTAAAAAAAAAAATCTCTTCACTATTTCAAAACATTAGAAGTCTATAAGGAAAGGCTTAACGTATAAGTATACGGTAGTTCTATGACCTTCCCCTAAATTCAGGAAAGGCTGGAGATTTGAATCTTTGTTGATGTTGCATGGAGGATTCAACCAAAATTCAAATCTCCAGTTCATGCTGGGAGAACTGAATATCCACATGCAAAACAATGAAATTAGACCTCTGTCTTATACCCACAAAAATCATCTAAAAATAGATCGACATAAACATATCACCTGAAACCTTAAAACTCTTATAAGAAAACATAGGGAAAAAACTTGGATATTGTGCCTTATAATAATTTCTTGACTATAACATCAGAAGTACAAACAACAAAAACAAAATGACCAAATGGGACTATATCAAACTAAAAAGCTTCTGCATATCTAAGAAACAATCAACAGAGTGAAAAGGCAACCCATGGAATGAAGGAAAACATATACAAACCATATATCCAATAGGAGACTAATACCCAAAATACATTACAAACTCATAAAATTTAGCTAAAATCTAGTAATCTGTTTTAAAATGAGCAAATGGCCTGACAGACATTTATTCAAAGAAGACATACAAATGGCAAACAGGTAAATGAAAAGATGCTCAACATCACGAATCATCAGGGAAATGCAAATTAAAACTGCAATGAGATATTATCTCACAACTGTTATCATGACTGTTATTATTAAAAAAAAAACAAAAAAACAATAACAAGTGTTGACCTGGATGTGAAGAAAACCCTTGTACACTGTAGGTAAGAATGTAAAATTGTTCACCTGCTATGAAAAACAGTTTAGGCATTCCTCAAAAATTAAAAAATAGAATTAGCATACAATCTAGCAATCCCACTTCTGTGTATGTAGCCCAAAGAATTGATATCAGAATCTCAAAAAGATAGATGAAACTCCCGTGTTTGCTGCAGCGTTAGTCACAAATAGCCCAGACATGGAAACAAACTAAATATCCGTCAGGAGAAAAATGGATAGAGAAACTGCATTATATACATACATTGGAATATCATCCAACCTTTTAAAAGAAGCAAATTCTGTACTATGTAACAATATGGATGAAACTTGAGGACATTATGCAGTGTGAAATTAGGTGGCTACAGGAGTATAATCAGTTTATGATTACACTTACATAACATATCTAAAATAGTCAAATTCATAAAAACAGAGGATAAAATAGTGGTTGGCAGGAGTTAAGGAGGGAGAGGAATACAAAGTCATTGTTCAATAGATATAAAGTCTCAACCGTTCAAGAAGAGTAAGTTCTAGGGATCTGCTGTACAACAGTGTGCCTGTGGATAACAATGATACATTGCACATTTAAAAACTTTAAAGGGTAAATCTCATGTTCTGTTCTTACCACAATAAAAAATAAATAAAAACAAGTAATTAAAAATATATAAATCATTTATGTTTTATATATTATTTATTATATTATATATTAATTATATAAATAAAATGTCCAAACAAAACAAAATTCAATAACAGCAATTAAACAAACACCACTTTTTTCAATGGATGCTCGGTCATTCTGTATGTTTTATAGTTTGGATACTACTGATGTTGTTAACACCATGATAGAAACTAGGTGGCTTAAAGAAATGCAATGCCTGATTCATAAAATTATACTCCAAGACAAAACCAAATTTGGAAGAACTACATGGAACTACTGGTATATAAAACAGCATGTTGCTGATGTTGTGAGTTTTTTACTTTTATGATGTTTCTATAGAGGTTTGGCCTTAGGAGAGACAATGGTACTTTAAGAGTATTTTATAGTTCAAACTATAAAGAAGTGATAGCTTTTATAAATGTAGTGTAATTTTAGAAAACAAAAGTTCAAATACCTGAAGCAACACAATAAACTTCCTGCCAGGGAAGTTGCCTTTGAAGTAAACCTTAAATATAAATGGGTATATCTCTAAGAGATAGTATGTATATTCCCAAGTAATTTTCAGATAAATTTGAAAAGTTTTCAATTTAAGACATTTTGGCACTTTTTAAGACATAGCACTTACAAATCCAGTTATATGTGATATTTATTTATTGCCAAATATCAGATTGCAAATTATAAAATAAAGACTATTAACCAGTTGTTTTCAACCTGGAAATTATATAGCATCATAAAACCAAAAACAAAGTGAACTTCCTCAATATCAGAGATGTTATTTAATCTATTATCTATGTTTTGACCCTTATTTACATCACTGGCTTCAATAATGTCCTTGTTGTCTTCCAAAGATGTATAATGGAAAGGAGATTTTTATTTATGCAAATACTTTCTGGTAGTCAAAGTATTTTCCTCTTTCATTCTTTACAAACAAATTTTGTGTGTGTGTGTGCAATAATAGATATGTGAGCATTTGCCATGTTTACAATAAACTTCTTAAGACATCATAGACCCTCAGTTGTTTTAAACTTTACTATAATGTTCATCTTAATCTCAGAATCTGAAAATCACTAGAAAAATTCAAGAGCACTTCATCCAGACTTATTTGTTTTCCATTCTTCTTTTGGAATCTTTGCTTTGGCATACTTTTTCAACTCAAAAAGGCTCAAAAAAATTAATCCATATGAAAGTGGAATTTTATTTTGAAGTGTTTTGACTTGCAAAGCATTATTCACAGACTGAATTTTGTGAAGCATAATAATTTCCCCATGATGAAATTACCATTAAACTGCATAAAGTTAATAATGAATATCACCTCTCCCAGGCTGGGATTTCTGAATTTCAAAGGCACATAAAGCACTAGTGGTTTGTTTGTTTTTTTGTATTGTTAAATTTATTACAGTGACATTGTTTAGTAAAAATTACATAGGTTCTAGGTATACAATTCTATAGAACTTTGTCTACGTGTTACAATATGCGTGATAGAAAGAAAGCTGGCTCTGGGTGGTGAACACATATTGTAACATTGGTGTTCTTATTATCATTATGGAGACTATAAAAGTATTTATAGAAGTGTCATATTTTTTTTAACCAAGAATTTTACCTTGGATCTTTAAACTAAATAAAGGATTAGCACAATTGGTGATTCCTTCATAATAATCAGCAAGAAAGTTACTAAAGAAGATGGTTTTGTCCATCTTAGTCCAAAGATATTGTGAAAATAAAGAAAACAAAATAAACTATATGAAAACATTTTCAAAAGAAGCAAATTGATCACAACATGTCTTAGGTACATTCCTATAGAAAACATTATATTTTAAAAATTTATCTGTAATAATACTATTTTAGATTTTGTCAACTAATTTCACTTATCATGAAAAGAATAATCACCCCTGAAGTCAGGTAAAATTTTATGTATTTCCTTTGCACAGGATATGTCATTTTATTCATGTTTCTGCCTAATTAGAATTTGTGTTTGGTTAGCATTCCAAAAGCAGGTGATTCTGACAGTGAGAAAAAGTTTTGTGCTTCATCAAAATAAAATTACTACTAATTTCTAAGACATGTAGACCAAGGCAGCACAGAAGAAATGGGTTGTTGTTACTTTTTAGTTGGAAAAATAGGCTATGTTAGGGTAGTATACACATACTTCACAGAATAAATCTGTTCATTTTCTTCAAAAATGTTTATCAGATTTATTGAGATATAATTGACATATAACAGTGTATAAGGTTAAGGTGTACAATGTGATGATTTGATATATGCCATATGTTAGGAAATGATTACCACAATAGAGTTAGTTAAAACATCCATCACCTCATATAGTTTTAATATTTTTGTGTGTGGTAAGAACTTTTAATATCTATTCTGTAGCAACTTTCAAATATATAATATTGTTAATTATAGTCATCATACTGTACAATATATCCCCAGAACTTATTCCCCTTATAAGTGGAAGTTACTATCTTTTGACCACCTTTACTCATTTCCCCCACCCTCCCTGGCAACCATCAAGCTACTCTTGATGTTTCTGTGAGTTTTTTTACATTCCACTTATAAGTGTGATCATATTTGAGGGGAGGGGACTCAAAAATACCCAGAAATATAAATATAAATATAAATATATTTCTTTGTGAGAGGAATTGTGCACTCAAAATTTCTTCCCCTGGTA
>PVKE010050919.1:0-10803 GCA_004027555.1 Craseonycteris thonglongyai
CAGCAATAATAAGCACTTGGAAATTTGTTGCTTGCTAAATACTCTACTGAACCCTAAAAGGAAGGTTGTATAGATGAGGAAATTGAAACATAAAGTAGCTCAAATAATATATTTAAAGCTACTGGCCAGTAAGTGGCAGAGTGTGGATTCAAACCCAGGTAGTCTGCCTCTAGTGTCCCAACACTTGAATATTGCTTTGCTCCAGCTTGTCTGCATTTTGTACACCTAGGTGGATGTGAATTTGTTTAGCTCTATAGAGATAGACATAGCAAATGGGTGACAGGAAATATGGGCAACTGGGGAGTATATGTGGTTCCATGATGCCTTCCAATCAATGCGTACAGAAGGAAGGGAGCATCACAGTTTCTACATGTTTCTCCAAAGCTTTTCTAAATATTGTAGTTATCCTGGAGAAATTGAAGAGGTAATAAAGAGCAGCTAGATAGCCTCTGGATGTCTTATTTTTATAATCTTAATTATAGCATATTGTGCTTTGGAGGGATTAATGTTGGTCTTCCAAATTCTTCTTTCTCATCTCCACTAAAATGTGACCAGTGTGGATTATGTGGCCAATTAGCACCCTTGGTAAGTGCCTGAAGTTTGCCTGCTGGTTTGTTTTTTTTTTTTAAGATTTATTTTATTGGTTTGAGAGAATATGAGAAGTGGGAGGGGCGGGGGAAGGGATCTTGTTGAAGCTAGTCATAGTAGTATTCTTAAAAGATAGTGGTGATTCAAACCCTGGTGATATCAGAGAAGGTGGTATAGAGTGGTCAGAGCCCAAATATACTGTGAGCTACAAGAGAATGGGAAGAGTAAAGGATGACTCTAAGGTTTGCATCTTGGGCTACTGGTTTGATAGACTTGGATCACTTCAAATGGAGTTTAGAGAAGGTGAGAGAGAGAAGAGGGGAGGGCCCAGAGCAGTTCCCATAGTTGTGTATCATTAGTTATGACATAGTTTCATTCCACACAGGTGGATGTGAGGCCATGCAGGGTGGGAACCAAACTGGGGGCCTCCCACATGGGAGGCCTGAATCTTGAGCACCATCTCAGTGGTTACCAGTTGCACCATAGTTCAGCATTTGGATTTTCATAGGCCATGGCCAAGATTTGATCCCCAGACCTCAGGGTTGCAAGACAAGTGCTCCACCTGCTGAGCTATCCCAGCATCCCTTGCCTGCTGTTTTGACAAGGTCACACAAGTCTTGATGGTGGTTGCATTCTATATAGACATATAACCTCCTTTGGGGGAGAGAGGGCTTCTCTATTGTAGTCCCTTTCTACTCTTTTGTCTTTTCCTATTACACTGTCATGCAGATATTGTGCTAAACAGTAGCAAGGGAATCAAAAGAGTCCACATGGCCTATGTAGCCACCAGGATGACTGAAGCTTAGGCTACCATGCTAAAGGTGCTGGACATGATGAAGCCATAGACTAGACATTGGTAGGAGACTGCCTATCAAGCCATGGCCCAGTGAAGACACTTCAGTGATCCCATTCATGGAAGAGAGTACACGAGCACTTCATTTCCTCAGAAAAGTAAACAAAAAGTATTTTAGGCTACGTAAAAGGAATGCTATTCTTACAGAAGTGCTGCTCAAATTGCCTACTGGTCAAACCAGGATTTTAATGAAAATTTTTATTTTCAGTTTCCAGGCTTATACATAGCCTTGTGTACTGTCCTTGCAGTGACACTTTTTTTTCAGTGTGTAATAGACCTCTCTAATATAAAAATTAAGCTCTCTGACTTCATCATCGGATCCTACCCGAGTTCTGTACTAATTCTGTAATTATGGTCAGCAAATGCCTGCTATGCATTTGTGTTTACCTGACCACAGGTTTGTGCGGCTAGAAAACTATAGAGGCCAGGGAAGTAAAAATATCCTCAAAATGATCTTTTGATATTTACAAAGACAAATATATGATTCTTCCAAAGAAATGCACACTTTTAACCTTCCCAACCACACTAGAATTTTGCCCTTCCAGTGAAGCCAACACATGAAAATGCCTATAATTTCTATGGCAGTAGACCTTCACCCTGGGGATTTTCATATAAATTATATTTGAAAATCTTATCAGACAGTTAAACTTATTTCAAAGAATTTATAAACATTGCCTGTGTTTAAATGCTAGAAATAAGGTGGTTTTTTGTTTGTTTGTTTGTTTTCATTTTTTATGACAACTGAAAAGTTTGGTATACCTTGCACTCAACTAAAACTGGATCTTTTTGTGTGGTGGTGGAGGGAGAGCTGATTCTGGGTGGTGAGCACATAATGCAATGCATGGGTGATGTAATGTGGACTTGTACATCTGGAACCTATCTAATTGTTGCCAATCAATGTCACCCCAATAAATTTAACAATAAAAAAATAAAATAAAATAAAAAATAAATAAAACAGGATCTTTTATACTAGAACATTGCTCTGTGATGATTTCTTACATCTGTCTATAATGGTGGTGTTGTTTGGTATTATTTTATTTGGAGGAAACAATTTTGTGTCTTATCTCTCAAACCTCTAAATACCTAGCTTCATTTAGGTATCAGGCAATCTAAACTGAAGCCCTGGTCTGGACAGATGGATTTGTCACTGTAAATTATATAGATAAGAGAATTGGATTATCTTTTGTAAAAATCTATGTATTTGGAAATTTTGTGTCTCTGGTTCTGGGACATGAAATGGCTTAGTAGAAACAGGACCTACCCTTAACAAAATTGGAAAGTTCTAGAACTTTAAATTTTAAATCTTTTTCATTCATTTCTTATTTATTCAATAGGGCCCCCTTTCTACATCATTGGGTTACATCAGTGTGCAAAAACAGATAATATCTGTTATTTCAGCTTGTTTTTGTTTTTTTTCATCACTCTTCTTGCCTTTGTACCTCTTTTGGGTTCATTTCTCAAAGAACGAGTATTTATTTGAGTATCTGTAATGTACAAAGTTCTATCTCAGTTCACCGGCAGTCTTGCAGCTTTCTCAAACTGCTTTTAGAAAAGAAGGTGCAATAAGTCGTATATTCCCAAATGTGAATTGATGCCAACTTTACCTCTTTCTTTTCCACGGGAAATAACTCTGATGTTTTATTTGAGTATAAAGGTACTGGATTTTATGAAGACAATTTGAAGTTATTTAGGAGATGGTTAAATTATTGGTCTTAGAACCTATTGTCTGTGGATAGGTGCATAGGCTCTCTGGTATTCACAGCAAATCCAAAGTTTGAGTTAAAGGAATTATCAGAAGTCTTGCTCTGTTCCACTTCGACTTGGCAGCTGGTAAAACTGAGGCCACAGAGGCTTTGAATTGACAAATGCCTCAGATTAAATTTGTATCAAAATTTACATCAGAACCTGGTTTTTCTGATTCTATACCATGTTTAGTATTCTCTACCACCGAGAATAGTAAAAAACTGAAAATTAGACCCATTCTGGAGTTTGCATTTGGCCTGGACATAAAAAGAATAACGGAAGACTTCATAGCTCACTACATTTAAGGATATAAACAGCTTTTACACAAAGAACTGTGATGACCAACATATTGAAGGTATAAAAACATATCTAAGTTGTACTGTGCAGATTTGGATAAGGTATAAAAAAATTTCCTTATGTTCAGTGTGGAAGATTTGTCTAGGGAAAAAACAAAAAAACAAAAAAACCTCTGGACCAGTATTTTTGAAAGATTTTTCTAGGAAATAACCTAGATCCAGGTCTGCGTGTGTGTGTGTGTGAGAGAGAGAGAGAGAGAGAGAGAGAGAGAGAGAGAGAGAGAGAGAGAGAGAGAGAAGTTGCAAACCTTCTCTTCAAAGCAGACCCATTATGTAAGTCAGGTGAAAAAGAGTTGGGCTTAGAGGGAATCCAACCTCTTCGTGGGATCTCTGAGTTCCTCAGACCACAGGCTGAGTGAAAAGCACTGACCCAGGTCATTATTTGTCCAGAATGGGTTTACCTGAGGGCTGAGAGTAGCTTTATGAGAGTGTTTCAGTTCTTATATTCCAGGAAGAACTCTCTGCCTGCATATTAAGTAGTTTGGCAATGCACATGATATTTAGCAGTCTTTGACTCATGCCCTTTCATTTCAACTAAATTGAACAATCAATGCTCAACATAAGGCCTTGCACACAGTGGGTTCTTGACGAATATTGGTTGAATAAATGCTGTTCTTTAGTACAGTAGAGAGCTTTAATTCTCTAAATGAGTTGCTGAAAAGCAATGACATGTCAGAGTTAATTTTGGCTTCCTATCTTCCCTAGACAGTGTATTTGATTTCGCCCTGTGGGATGGCTGCCAAAGATACAATTTTCCTAGCTCTGTCTGTGCTTATAGCCTGGACAGAAGCTGGGATGGCTGTGGCAGCAGAAACATGAGACATAGACCTGGGGCCAACCTAAGTCAGTCAATATCTTCCTGCTCAGCACCTCAGAAATGTTTCCTGAGCTAATCTCTTTGAACAGTAATAGAGGAAGGACCTTTATAAAAGAGTACTTATCAATATGGAATAGATGCCCAGATGTGCTCTGAATTAGATACGATTTACACCAGAACTTTCAAAACTGATTTTTTTCTTTTTCTAGCCTTGTGTAGTTGTGATGAGGTGACTCTAAGACATTATAGATTTTGGATATTAACAAGTCACTACAGCATTGAATATGTGGCTTTGAGAGCAGTAAGTCATTCTCCTGGGTTCACTGACTTTTGGGATCCTGACCGATGTTTTCAGAACTGACACATAAAGAAGATTATGTCTTTACAGACAAAACATTTTACAATACCCCTACTTTCTCCTCCACCCTCGTGAAGTATATTTTTTATGGTACTTTATTCAGCATTTTTCTTTATTTTATAATGCAAATAGTATAAAAAAAGAAACCCAGACATAATGGAAAAAAAGGAAGTTGTCTGAAATATCACCATTCAATTATAGAAAATATTTTCATTTTTCAGTTTTTCCAAATAGACACTGTGTTTATACAAACACTATAGAATGCTAAACAAGGTTCAGATAGAATTATGTCTTCTGTTTTATTCATAATTGAGGATATATATATATATATATATATATATATATATATATATATATATATTCCATGTTGAATAATTTCCATTAGTCATCTCATTAGTGGCTATATTCTTTTGGTAGGTATATTACGTCTTAAGATGTTTATCTATTTCTTGTTACTAATTTCTAGTGTCCAGGTTTTCTATTAAAATATCTGAAATGAGTGATTTAACATATGTAATATTTTCCCTTTTTAAAAAGCAGCATACCATAGAAATAATTCCTTCCCTAAAGAAATTTACATTTAAGTGGAGTTGGCAGACATGAAATAAAACAAGTGGGTAACAGTTGCTATAGCAGCTAGGTACAGTGTGAGAATGACATTGGTGAATTCTTAAAGGATGATGTATAACCAACTCTTGAAAATAGGTTGATTTTAACAAGGTATATGAAAGAAGAGAGAATTACAGATGTAGGGGAGAGCTTGTACAACGGCATGGAGGTCAGCTGCCAGTCATTGGCAACAACTGGAGGTCAGTGTGAAGGAAGCTCAGTTCCAGGGCTAAGATAGGACTCAAATGATGAAGGGCCTTTTGTGCCAAGTTTAGGACCTGGATATTGTCCTATAGGTGACCACAGTATTGTTGAAGGATTTTAAGCCAATGAGAGATGCAATATGATTTCTACTTCAGAAAGAGTTTTGTTAGCCATAAAGGTGGAACGATTTGAGAATGGCAGGTTGTTGGAGGTAGAGAAGCCTACACTTATGATGATAGTTCAGGTAGGACATAAAAGATACTTTGCACATATTGAGTCGTACATGCTTACAGACTAAGGGAAAGAACTAAAGATTTTAAAGTCAATTATATACATGACATGTGAAAATATTGAGTGTTTGATATCACCAATGGAAATTGTGTAGAATGAGGCAGGGCCAAAATCAGAGAGTTAGGAAGTAAGACAGAGAAGGAGGAGAAGGCAGAAAGGGTAAGTTAGCAAAGGCCAATAAATGAAGTAGAAGGTGAATCAAGGTTGGTTGTAGAGTGAAGGGTATATATTAGATACATACATTTATATATATATATTTTTAATTATCTTCTTGAATTTTCTCCCTTTAGTTCTCTCTGGATTAAAACACTTATCAATCCATGTGAATTTTTCATATCACGTAGATATTAGTTTGTAAAAGTTGTATTTGACTTTTATTCTTCCTAGGGCATGTTTGCATTTTTAAATTTTCAAACATAGCTATCATGAGATCAACCATTTTAAAACAGTTGAACTGTAATGCTTTTCCTTGTAATTTTCACTTTTACATTGGAGTCTAAGCAGATTAATTAAAATGAGTTGAAGGGATGAGGACTAGGGTAGAAATTCCAGTTAGGAAGCTGTTATGACAAAGAGATGATGTCCCGAAGGTCTGATATAATGGAAGGAGCAATAGGAACCGAAAAGAGGAAATGGATGCAAGAGTTATTACAGAGATAGGCATTATATTCTTCCAAACCAACAGTAAATATCAGGCAATGATGTTTGGAGGTTAAGGTTTTAGACAATGAGGAAGGGTAAAAAAACAGAATTTTAAACTTTTACTATATTTCAGTAACTTTCTAGATGTTTTCCTATGCTCAATTATTCAAAAATATTTATTGAGCACCTCCCATGAGCCCAGCACTGTTCTATGTGCTTGGAATGATTTAGTGGACAAAGGAAAGATTCCTACCCTTGTATAGTTTGCATTTTAGAGGTGACTACAGATGACAACTTTGCTAGAGAGAAAAAGTAACAATGGCACATATAAGTAAGTAAATTATGAAACAGTACATTACAAGTCAATGTAATTGATATCCTCTGTTTGCTTCTCTAGTTTTATTTCATCCTTCCCTCTTCCTGCCCAGAGCTTTGGGAATCTGACATTTAGATTTGAATCAATGGGCTTTGTTGCCTTGTGGCATCCAGTTAAGTTCAACCAATGAAAGGCAACAAAAGGATATCAGATCTGGGAGAAGAGTGAGATTTGTTCTCTCTTTCTCCTGGTCTAAGTGTTGATAATGGCTGGACTGATCGACCAACAGGCTCAACTTCTACAACATGCTCTCTGCTACAGGCTTCTCGAGATTCCAACTTCCTCTCCCTCCCTTGCCTTTTTAGCTAAAAGTGGCACCAGAATCCTGATGTTTCTAGCCCTTTGTATGCTTCACCATTCATAATAAATTTTTCTTTTATTTGTCTAATAGCATCATCAATCCCCTCATGTGAGCACACTGTTTTCTACCAACCTTGACTGATGTTAAATGATAAGTACCAGGTTTAAAAAGAAAAAAAAATAATAGAATATAGTAAGGGGGATCAGGATTATCAGAAGTGAGAGGTTTTGCTTAAATGTTTCATTTTTAATTTAATTTTAACTAACCATCCTATTTAATACTACAATAGGATGGTTAGTTAAAATTAAATTAAAATTGAAATATTTAAGCAAAAACTGGAAGGAGATAAAATCATTATTTAAGTGGATGTTTGACATATTTTAACATAATAGCTTTGGCTACTGAGTTAAGAATAGCTCAGATGAGAGGGGATTGAAGGAAGATCTTATTAGAGATAATCACAGTAGTATTCTTAGAAGATGGTGGTGATTGAAACCCTGGTAATATTAGAGAAGGTGATGCAGAGTTGTCAGAGCCCCAGATATACTCTGGGATATGAGAGACTAGGAAAAGTAAAGGATGATTCCAAGGTTTGCATCTTGGGCTACTGGTTAAGATAAACTTGGATCACTTCAGATGGAGTTAGGGGAGATAAGTTCAGTTTTGGACATGTAGATTTTTTTTTTTTTTAAGATTTATTTTATTGTTTGAGAGAAGGAGAGAGAGAGAGAAGAGGGGCAGACAGCTTGGTGGAGTAGTTAAAACACCCACCAACCACTGAAACCAGATGGCAAGAAGAAGAAAATGTGTCTGAGAAATTCCCTCACCTTGTATGGCCCCGGAGGATGGCTGGTTAGTCAATGATGGGTAAGATTCCTCAGGGCGGAACAACCTAAGACAGGCACAGCTGCATAGGGGCCATCAGGAGAAAACATGGGGAGCAAGAGAGATGAGGCACAGATCCTCATTCCCCTCCCAACTCTCCTACAGGAATTTCTCTTCTCTTGCCCTTTTCCCCCAGGGAGTGTAAGCATGACTAACTCAGGGAGTTTGGAGAGAAGCAGAAGTACACTGACTTAAAAGGTTTAGGTCAGATGTGATTTACCATTTATCTTTAGTGTACCAGCACATTCTTTTCTCAAGGACGCTCTGATCATTAGCCATCCAATAATTGCTGCTTTGCAGTAAGATAAGTTTTTATTCTGTAAACACGAAGTCTGTGCTTAGCCATGAGGCAAATAGTCTCTGTTCTGTATTCAAGTTAATCCTTTTTACCATTAATCCTTTTTAACTTGTAGTCTTGTAAAATGTGCACCTAGCCTTTTTCTATATAACGAGCTGTAAAAATAAACTCGGGGCTGCAGACAGCAAAGACTCTCTGACAGTCCTCCCAACCCATCTTTGGTGTCTTCGTCTTTACTTTTCTTAATCCTCATGCCCTACTCCAGTTACCATTTGACTTTGATGGCAGGCTCCGTCAGCAGGCCCAGAGTAGTCTCCATAGTTGAACATCGTAGTAGTGACATAGTTCAATTCCACACAGGTATATGTGGGGCTGCATGGGGCAGGAACTGAACCAGGGGCCTCCTGGATGGAAGGCAAGAACCCTCACTGCCATCTGGGTGGTTACCAGTTGTGCCACAGTTTAGCATATATGTTCGCATGGGCCGGAGCCGGGATTTGATTCCTGGACCTCATGGTTGCAAGGCAAGTGCTCAACCCGCTGAGCTCTCCAGGCACCCCTAGACATGGAGATTTTAAGATGTATATTTGATATCTCCAACTGGAAATCTCATGTAAGCAGACAGATATACTCATATTAATGTGAAGTAATAAATTAGGAGTCATCATATAGATCTGTGCTGTCCAATAGCATACCCACTTGCCACGTGCACTAGCATATTTAAAGTGCTTAGTAGCCTCATGTGGTAATGGTTACAATATTGGATAGTGCAGATATGGAATACTACCACCATAGAAGAAAATTCTGGGAGATCCAAGATGGAGGCATGAGAGGAGAACGCCGATAACTGCCTGGGAAGGGCCTTGTGAACAGAGGGGAATCCACAGGGGAAACCCTGAGAAGAAACCTCAACTAAGAGAACCACACAACACGGAACAACACCCAAAGTTTAGAGAAAAAAGGGCAGACCGGGAGAGGGAAAGGGAGGCAGTGGTTCGAGGACAGAGACTCGGAGTGTGGCCTGGGGCTGGCAAAAACACAGGGGGATTGGGGGACTACGGTCAAAGTGGAGCTGGATCGAGGGCGGGCTGGAAGCCGAGACCTAGGGAGCGTGGAGGCCCCACAAGACTGTGGACAATTTAACATCCGAACTCAAGGGACAGCACGCAGTGCCCTAATCAGATCACAGAGCCTAAAGTGGAGCAGGGACTGTGGAACAGGGCGGTGGCACTTCCCGGCGGGCGGGGTGAGAGCAGGTCACCAGCCCACAGCAGCTCAGCACCCCTGATTTATGGAGGAGATTGACTGTGAGGGAGCGCCTTCTGAGGACAGGGCTCTTGGGGTGAGGGCTGGGGCTTGAGTGGGCATAGCTGCATTGGACGTGCTTGGAGTGAATCCGGCGGTCTCAACAGAGCCGGGAGCGTAGAGCGGCTGCTGCCCGAACTATGGCCGGTGCGCACAGGGCTTTTGGCAAACCACCCACTGGGCCACTGTGGCACCGCTGCGAGCGTGCAACTGGGCTTTTGGTGCCCCGCTCACCAGGCCACCGTGGCGCCGCTGCCTGCGCGCGGGACCAGCTTTCGGCGCCATACCCACCGGGTCGCTGCAGCGATGCTGCCTGCTCGCGAGCACGCAGCTGGGCTTTTGGCATCCTACCCACCGGGCCTCTGGGGTGTTGGGGACCGTGTGTGCAACTGGGCTGCCGGCTGGGTCTCCGCGGTGTCGTTGCCTGCGCACGGGCCTCTGCCAAGCCCCAGCCCATCCAAGTGCTGCCCGGCGGGCATGGCTTACAGATACGATTGAAGGAGGGGCAGCCAGGCAGAGGAGAGAAAGACCAGAGCTCCTGCGCCCCGCCCGCAATGAACCACCAGCCCCCCTGCTGAAAGAGGAATCTGCTATTGTGTCTCAGGCCCGCCCTAGCTCCTACTCACATGCCCCCACCCCTGGCCACACCTCTACTACCCTGCTATCTAACAGCTAAGACAGCAACCTGAAGTGCCCCAGGACACAGAAGCTGTCTGCTTCCCCCAACCCTCTCCCGAAATCTCCTTCTCCCACAACTGAGCCCAAAAGAAAAAAATAAAGAGAAGCCCATCTGATAGGCAAACCCCCAGAGGGAAAACAGACTCATGCCTAAAGCAAAAAGAACCACATCAAACACAATGCACACTTCAGAATCCAAAGCCCCTCCAGAAGATCAGGGGCAGATTTTAGTAAAGGACCTTGCACACTCGGAATCAAATCTAAGTGAAACAGAACTCAGGTCTGCATTAATCAAGACACTCAGAGAGCTCACTCAATGCTGGCAAAGTACCCAGACACAGTTAAATGACCTCAACAAGAAATTTTCTGAGCAAAATGAGTACTTTACCAACAAAATTGAGAAGCTAGAGCAGAACCAAAAGGAACTCCTTGAAATGAAAGGCATCATGGAAGAGCTGAAAAAAGAACTGACCAGCATAGGAAACAGGGCTGACCAGCT
>PVKE010050920.1:0-10800 GCA_004027555.1 Craseonycteris thonglongyai
TATGCTAAACTGTGGTGCAAATGGTGTCCTCAAGCATGGCTCGGTGGTGAAGGTTCTCACCCGCCATGAGGGAGGACCCTCATTTGGTTCCTGCCCCACGTGATCCCACATTTACCCACCATGTGGAATGAACGCATGTCACAATGTAACAACTATGTACCACTATGGAGACTGCCTTGGGCTCTCCCCTCTTCTCTCTCTCTCACCTTCTCTCAAACAATAAAATAAATCTTAAAAAAAATGATACACTTACACCCAAATCTCTTCTGGCATTTATTGATTAAGCATTTATGAGGCAGTTGAGGAGAGCATAAAAGTATGGTATTACAAATGGAAACTAAAATGCAACTGAGTGTTAGAACGGACATGGACAGATCAGAGGACCCTATGAAGTTGCATCTGGCAGCCATAATAAAAAGGGAACCATGAATTATACAACTCAGGATACAGAGGGGAAGCATACCAGCTCCTCCCAGAAGCTTTTGCTGGCATTTACTTCTGAGGGAAATGTCTTGTGTCACAGGAGGATGTAGAGTGGACTGAGACGAGGCGGTGAGAGAGCATCCTATGTGCCCGTCTGACAGTACTTGCGATGGTGTGTTCTCTAGGACTGCTTGCTAGTTGTAATTTCCCTGATTCTAAGTGTTATGAAAAACACTTGTTGGATGCTAAGACCCTGCTGTCATACATGCTGCTGTTTAACAGTTTGGAGCTTCTTTGGGGATAAAACTAGATTTTCTAATGGAATAGGTGGACCTCATGTTCTTCAAATACTCTATTTCTTTCTGTCAAGAGATTTTAATAGAAGTTTGGCAACAGTGGGAGGGTATAGTAAGTGGTAAGGTTTATTTTGTGTTGCTCACTTGGTTTGTAGGTTAGGGTTGAGGTCTTTTAGTAGAAATTAATGAACCTAAATGGCCATCCACTCTATAGGATATAAGATATATAGGTCTACAGAAAGCTAAAGTGTGTCCTTTAAGAAATTTCCTAGTTTACTCCAGGTTGTGAACCAATAATTTATAGAGTGTCTACATGTCTCTGGCCTCTTATATGAGATATAATATGCAGATGATACGATTCACCATTTAAAGTGTACAGTTTGTGCGATCATCACATTTTCATCATCCCCCCCTCCACCTTTAAAAACCCATTAGCAGTCCCTAATGGGTTCCCCACCCCAATGTTGTTTTTGTTTTTTTTTAAGGATTCAGACATGGCGTTTACCAGCGGCCGTGTCCTGAATTTATTTATTTATTTTTTATTGTTAAATTTATTGGGGTGACATTGATTGGTAACAATTAGATAGTTTCCAGGTGTACAATTCTACATTACATCATCTATGCATTGCATTATGTGCTCACCACCCAGAATCAGCTGTCCTTCTATCACCATATATCTGGTTCTCACTCCCACTCCCCCCCCCCAATGTTTTTTGAAGCAAGTATTCTATTTCACTGGGAGACTGTTAGGAAGTAGATATCTAATTTTTGAGCTACATAAGTAGTTTATTTATAGAGAAAATATTCATAGAATGTAGCATTGAAACTTAGAACTGTACTTCTGGTTGTTTAAATTGGGAGTGGATAGGTGTAAAGCAAAATTGCTGGCCCTATCTTGATTTCAGTGAGGAAGTTTTGTTTTCAGCGAGAAGCATAGAATAAAATCTTAGTAAGGTCAGAAACCCCAGGTTTTCTAGCACATTTCTGATGTGGAGGAGAAAGAAACTTTCCTCTAACCTCAAGGTTCTTTCAGCTGTCTGATAAGCAAATAGACAGGTTAGCAGGAGACAGTAACCAAATTTAATACATACATATGTGTGATAACCTCACATACATGGGAGAGTCAGAGAGCGTGTATGTATGAGAGGTTCAGAGACAGAAAGGGAACATGGGGATATAAGACTTTTGAGTTGGGGATGAGGTAAGATGCCTTGGGGGCTTCAAAGGGTCATTGCTGGATGAGCAGATGTTTAGTAAATAGAAGTTTGCCTTGCCCTATGGATAGGTCAAAGAGGTTATCTCTGAAAATCTGTTATTGTATATGGGCAAGGTCTCTTAATTCAAGATCTAGGTAGTCATTGGAGGGGCAGAAGTTTCTCTTGAGCCTGAGGCTAAAGTTACTATTAGCTTAAAACAATCTGAGTACCACAGAGGAACTTCTTGGGGTGATTTGTTCTGGGCTCCCACACTAATCACTAGCCCAGTTCCTTTGAGGTACTTCGTAGGCCCAGGTAGCATTAGGTAGATGTAATTTCATTGGCATTAAATTCTTGTTATCCAGAAGGATACAAAAATTCTCTAGAAAGCAACCAGGCCTATGATATCTCTCGAGCCACGTGAACCTGCCTGAGGGGTACCCAAACTTTGGATACCCTTGCATGCGCTGTCCTCCCTCTCTGCTTCCTGAACTGCTTAGCTTGACCCTGGCCTCTCACCCATAACTTTCCACTACACTTCACATAATAGTTACCTCAAATAAAACACGTGTACTTCAGAAACCATTAAGCAAAAGGTGAATTTTACTTAAAAATTTAGTGATTTCATTTCAGTCACAGCTAAATCAAATAGTGCTATTATTATCATGCCAAATAACTCATCTACTTCCACCTTGAATCTAAGTTAGGAATAGGATCCATTTGACATGTCTGACGTTGATTTATGCCTCCCAACCTAGGGTCAGGTGACCCACTCCATTTGCTACTGTATAGATCAGTCCTTGCTACTCAGATGTTTCCTAGGGCTACAAACCACTCCTGTTATTTCATAAATATGAGGTCTGACAATTAATTTCAAGAACTCATCCTAGAAAAAGTGCCACACAACTCCTTGCTGAATACCTCTATGGTCACCTTTAAAGTACTTTCCCTGGAAAGCTATGCACCGACGCCAGCATCTAGTGACCTTTCAAAGCAATTTTGGATCTTTTTTTCTGGAACAGCCATCAGAGCCATTGTGATGTTACCTTTGATGTCATGAATGCCATCAAAATGTGTTCCTTTATCTTTGGGTAAAGAAAAATGTCACTGGGGCCAGATCAGGTGAGTAGGGAGTGTGTTCCAATACAGTTGTTTACTGACTAAAAACTTCCTCATAGACAGTGCAGTGTAAGCTGGTGCATTGTTGTGATACAAGAGCCATGAGTTGGTGGTGGAAAGTTAGGTCACTTTCACATAACTTTTTTACAGTCTTTTCAGCTCTTTCAAATAGTTAACTTGGTTGATTGTCTGGTTGGTACAAATTCATAATGCACAATCCTACTGATACCAAAAGAAGTTAACGACATAATTTTTCTTCTTGATTTAGACTGACAGAATTTTTTGGTCATGGAGAATTGGCTGACTTCCACTGTGCACTTTGATATGTTTAAAGTTTGTTTGTTGCTCTGATTCAAGCCCTAACATTCTCATGACAGCACACAAAAACATGCAACAACAATAACGAACGCCACTTAGCAAGACACAGTCACACATTGACACAGCTGTGAAACACAGATACACCAAGGTTATGAAACCATACTGAGTTGTTAGTACAGTGTTGCCAAAGTCAGTGCATGGTGACAAGTTTGTGTAGTAGATTGTCAGACCTCGTAAAGTCAAGTCTCTGTCACCATACATTTGACCCCCTTTGCCGTTTTTTACCTCCCTCTTATTCCTTCCTCTCTGATAACTTTAAGATTTATTTTTATTGTTTTTGACAGAGAGAGATAGAGAGAGAGAGAACCCAGAACAGTCTCCATAGTTGCACATCATTGGTTTTTCCACATAGTTTCATTCCACAGGTGGGCACAGGGCTGCACAGGGCAGGAACCAGGCCAGGGTCTCACCCCAGTGAGAACTGAACTGGGGGCACTCCCCAGCTCAGCATATGGGTCCGCACGGTCCGGGGCCGGGACTCGATCCTTGGTCCCTGTGGCTGCAAAGTGAGCGCCTAACCCACTGAGCCATCCTGGCTTCCCCCTAGTGAAGTAATCTTAAGCAGCAAATTTCAGTCTTTCAACACCTTATCATAAAACTCACACTCCATGACACAATTTTGTTTTACAAATAACATAGCCCTCATTGTCTCAACACTTAATCTAGATTTCTCCTTTGACCATATATGGTTCATAACAGAAAATATTCTTTCTACAGGAGTTATACTTCCTGGAAGACAAAGAATAAACCCTACAATATTATAAAAGTCTAGGTGGTTTTCTCTCATTTCAGAAAAAATCTTTATCCATCTATCAGACACAGAAATATTTTCTTTATTTCCTATATCCAACTGCCTCACAATTGTAGATTTTATGAGGGGCTGTGATGAATACATGAGTTTCTTCTGTTTCTGTGTGTGAGGAGTTCCTCATTCAGACTGTCACTGTATTTCTTTCCATTCAGGCGTCTTTCTTAGTAGCACCCACTTGAGCTTCTCAGTGCTTCCTACACTGCTCTTCTTTCTGCTTGTTGACATATTCTAAGCTGGTTTCATAGAAATTCTCATCTTCTTCAAAAAACGTAGCCTCATTGATTTTTCCTGCCTCTACTAACATTTTTAGTTGTTTTTATAACATCAGTAGTTACAAACAGGGGAAGCCGGAATGGCTCAGTGGGTTAAGAGCTCACTTTGTAGCCCCGGGGACCGAGGATTGAATCCCGGCCCCGGCCCTGGCCCATGCGGACCCATATGCTGAACTGGGGAGTGCCCCCAGTTCGGTTCTCACTGGGACAAGACCCTGGACCAGTTCCTGCCCTATGCAGCCCCGCGCCCACCTGTGGAATGAAACTATGTGGAAAAACCAATGCTGTGCAACTATGGAGACTGCTCTGGGCCCTCCCTCTTCTCTCTGTCTCTGTATCTCTCTCACTTTGTCAAAAACAATAAAAATAAATCTTAAAAAAAAAAAAGTTACAAACAATTCACTTTTTGTGAACTGTAGATTATTTACAGGATTTTCAATGTTTATGCTTACTTCTGTAGCTGACATATTATCATTATTAATTAAACTAATGTAAGTTTGGAACATAGACACTTGATCTCCTGCAAATGACAACTACAATTTCAAACAGGGATTTTCATACCAATTTCGCAACACAACAGGGAAGTTTTCTTGAGAAAGATAAGAAGAACTACGCCCATCAAACATGCTTAAAATTCTGTCAATTAATGGACCAAGGACAAAAATCTTGTACTTCCATGCTTTAACAATGTAGCATAATTGTTTCCTGCAAAGTCACAAAAGTTTTTCAGTTCTTCAACTCTAACTGTGTATATATCTGGAAGTATTTGTATCTTTCACTGCAAAACATTCAATATCAGTTGGTAAACAGTTGACAGCACACTGTAGAAATTGTGTGTTATGTGTTCCCCACAAGGGGCATAGTGACCACCTCTTGAATTACCCAAGGCTACAGACAAGCAAGGGTGTGGCATCTGTTTGTGCTAGTTCAAGAAGCCTGAGTTTGGCTGGATAAAGTAAATGGAAGTTCCTCTTTCATCACACTGGTAGTTTTACTTCATGCATTGATTCGCATAGAGCCTTATGAAAATAAACAACCCGCATTCAGTTTTTTTCCAAACATTAAAAACAGGCAAAATTGACACTTATATTAAAATGTCCAAATGGTTGGGAAATATGAAAAAATTGGTACTGTCCCATATAAAATGGTACGTATGGTCAGCCTAGATATAATTGACATGCAACGTTAGTTTCAGGTGTACGACATAGTGATTTAATACTTGTATATATTGTGAAATGATCACTACAGTAAGTCTAATTAGCATCCAGTTACTAGTATTTCTCATCTTGTGATGAGAACTTTTAAGATTTTTACTCTTAGCAACTTTCAAATATATAATACAGCATTATTAACTATAGTTAGCATGTCATATACATTACACCCCCAGGACTGATTTTATAACTGGAAGTTTGTACCAAAACAGACTTGTTTTAAGTGTACTTTTTGTTACCTAGTGTTTACAATCTCATTTATCTGGCCTGTCAACTTACTGTTGCTTTTCTCTTTGCAGAAGGGCAGAAATGCTCCAGATGTCTTCCAGTAATGATGAAGTTGCTATCCCATTGTCACAAAGTAACATCAGTGACCTCCCCAGGATGACTTCCAATGACCTGAAGACGTTTACCGAAGCAGCAGTGTTAAGTTTTCATAACATCTGCTATCAAGTAAAAGTGAAGAGTGGCTTCCTACTTGGTCAAAAAACAGTTGAGAAAGAAATACTTACCAATGTCAAGTATGTGCATGAATTTTTATTTAAATCATTTTGTTGACATACAGTGAACTCCACAGGTTTTGCCGATTACAAGTAAGGGTGCTGTGGACATTCGTTCATGTGTCTGTACAGATACATGGACACACACTTTCATTTATTTCGGCTCAAGTGGGAGTGATGGTAGAATCACTTGTGTGGTTATACCATATGCATCAACTTTTGAGAAATCAAAATAATGATTGTTTAGTTTTCATGTGTAAACCCTGTGGTTTAGTGGAAAGGGGTCTGGCTGTAAGACCTATGACTTCTGGGTTGTAGATATAGTTTTAATCTTAGCTTTAGTTTTCTAATCTGTGAAATAAAAGATCTGTCACTGTGCTTTATGAGCCAGGTACTAGGTACTTAAGCACTTATGTCCTTTATGTTCTATTAAATAGAAGCAAGAGTCATGAGGTTGAAATGACAATATATTGTGAAAGTACTTTGGTTTTCAAATAGTTTTATTCAGATGGATGTCCAGTCTACATATATAGTCTTTTATAATCTATAACAATTTACCTAATGCCCATTATACAGATAAGCAAAAGTATAATACTTAAATATAAGACAACTCTGCCATAGCTTAAGGTATATAGTTGAAGTCCACAGTGATGGAGTATCCAAACCAATACAAATTATGATTCTCATTTTCTTCCCCTAGCAATGAATTCATCACATGCTGGTGGAGTGGGCAGTAGTGAGGGGAGGGAAATGAGAACAGAACCTAGTTGGTACACATCTCTTTCTTCTTTCACAGATGATAGCCATTAGGATTGCTCATGTTTTTCTGATTTCTGGAGAATTGAGCCTGATTCTTCTCTGGAGTGGGGAGTACATCTAAGTTTGCTCAGACAGCATGGCCTACGTGTTTTGTTTTCTTAATTTGTTTATTTAGTAGGAGAAATAAATATTTACATATAAAACAAGAAACTTTTTCTATCTCTTTGAGACTGGAAGAGTGGTTGGTTATCAGAGTGCTCAGCATCATCCAGACCTATACAGAATCAGATGTTTCTCATGTTTTTCTCGTGTACTCTGTGGGATTGTGGCCTTATCTGTGACTAACAGCCAACTGCTCCCAGAAGGCTAGGAAATGACAAACAAGGGCAAAACTTCTTGGACACAGGTGGGGCAGGGACGACAGGGATCTGAGATTGATTGGGTGGTGAGGTCGGGGGCTGTGTAGGGTTAGGTAGAACTTTCTTCATGCATCAGCACCTCTGTCATATCTACTTCCTTGAGCTTTCTTGTTGTTCAAGAAACCCTGATGAGGAAAATAAGGAGAGAAAAGGTAGACACAAAGCTTTTATTTTTTGCCACATGCCTAGATAAAACTGACTGACCTTTTAGAAAGGTGACAAGTTTTATTGTGGAAAATAACAATCCGGAAAGTGTTGGTCACTTCAGATTTTGTGCTAAGTGGAAGGTAACAAATGATTTGATTATGTGCATGTTGAACAGAATTAAAACGCATATGGTACATACTGTGGAAATATATGTTTATTTTGATTATATTTTAAAGCTAGGATATTAGTATTTCAGTGCACTAAAAGTGTCATCTGCTCAAGGCTTCCATAGTGGGTTTTTTTTTGTTAAGTTTATTGGGGTGACATTAATTGGTATCAATTACATTGTTTCCAGGTGTACAAGTCTACATTACATTGTCTATACATTGCATTATGTGCTCACCACCCAGAATCAGTTTATTTTCCATCACCATATGTTTAATTCCCCCTCCCTACTCCCCTCCATAATGTTTTTATGATAGATTTTTAAATTTTGTAATTTATTTTGAAATAATTTCAAACTAAAACCTTGCAGGAACATACCGTAAGTTTTTTACATCGATTTCCCACCTGTTAATATTTCATTGCACTTACTAGTCACTTTGTCTTGTTAGATACCTGCTGTTAGTATTTTTCTGAACCATTTGAGAGCAAGCTGTCTGTATGGTGCTCTATTATCCCTAAGTCCTCTAGTGTATGTCTTTCAGAAATAAGGACCCTCTCCTATATAACCACTCGGTCATTGTCTAGGAGCAGCCCAGGGAGAGTAAAGCCTCATAATGGATGCACTCGTGGGTCCTAAGGGGCCGCTGGTCAACCATGCTCTTCACATAGCTGACCGACCACCATATCGCGTCTCCTCAGTCTCATCCAACCCAGTATTTTTCTGTCCTTCCCCAGGTGATGTTAACCTTGGTCACCTGGTCATATTGATGTCTGCCAGCTGTCACAATAATGTCAACATCTTCCCCTTTGTAATTAACTGATATTATGGGGGAAGATACCCTGTTACTATTCCAAAACCCTATTTCTCATTAAACCTCGACTCGCATGCTTAAGTCCCCATTCATGACTCCTCCCTGAATCAGCAATAACTACTCCTATGTTAGCTACCAAATGGTGATTGTCTGTTTTCATCCTACTTTTCTATATGGATTATTTACCTTCTACTAAAAGGAAAAGGCTTCATTCATCATCTCTTCATTTATTTATATCAGTAGAAACTCATGAATTCTCCTTTTATTCAGTGGCATTCAAGAGTAATGCATTTATCATCATTACTTGTCTTGATACTCCTATTGTTCCTGATTTGGCCAGGTGGAGACCTTTCAGGGTAGCTTCTGTTTTGTTATTTTGAACTCTCTCTCCTGCTTTCTCTTTCTTTTTGCATATTCTCTCATTCTTTGAGTATTTTGTTGGCATAAACAGGTCCAGACTCACTGAGTACTTAGCCTGCCTCAGACATGAGATGAGCTTATGTTCTTTTTAGTGGAATTTCGTATTCACCAGCCAAGATCTGGGTGTTTGGAATGTTCATTTTCCTGGGAAGTCATAGCTCCTAGGCCTTCTCCTTGGACAGACCTGGGGAGCATATGTATGTATATACATGTACATGCATCTAAGCCTTTCTATACCTGTCTGTGTATACAGATGAAAACCCATGACCTCCAATTCTGATCTAAAACCCCAGCATTTGTTCCACATTTCTGTTCATAAAACATCTGCTGAATAAATGAAACCCCTGGTTCTCTTTATTTTTAATATATTTTAATATAAAAGGACTTGCTTAGTCAGTTTTCTTATTCCTTAATAGAAGCAGCCTCCCCGACCCCCTACAGTTGTTTCTCTCTTCCCCCACCTCACTTCGCAGTCTGTGTTCTTGCTGGCGGTTGCTTCACCTCCACCCAGCACTTCCATCACCTTCCCACTAAGAACAGAAAGTAAAGGCTAATGGAAACGACTGATGAAATATTTGAACATGATATAGTAAGAAGGAAATGTACCTAATTTTTTTTTCCAGTCAGGCCATACCTATTTTCCACATGATGTTTTTATTTCTTGACGTTTGTTTTTATTGAAAACATTTGGTTTTCCTATAAGTGAATATCTTTTATAAAAATGTAGAGACTCAATTTAGTAAATTTGAATGTGTACTAGGTGCCTAGGGACCTGAGTCATTTTTCTCATAGGTGCTGAGTAGAGATGACATTCTTTGTGTAGTAGACTTTTGTTAATCGACTGCCTGGTTTCTTTTTCCTTTAAAAGTTGGTTTGCGCTTGTTTTCCATCTAACTTTCTCCCCACTTTCATTGCATGTATAAAATGCAGACCCTAAATAGTGGAACTGGATTGAAAAGAACCAGTAAATCTCTGTTTCTGCATTTACAGTGGGATCATGAGACCTGGACTCAACGCCATTCTGGGACCCACAGGTGGAGGCAAATCTTCGTGAGTATAGCAGAGCATCAGTAAGCCCTATCTTTGCAGTTGTGCTTTGCTCTTAAGATCATTTTTCTGAGACCAGGTATGTGTTGAGCTTTGCTCCGTGTCTAATCTGGTTCTAGGTGCTATGGGTCCCTATGCAGTTGGTTAATGGGGCTGTAGTTCAGTCCTGAGGAGCAGGAAGTCTTATTAGGGCAGCTTTACTAACAGGACGTGATAAGGTGATTGGTACACAGCTGTCAGCTGTGATTCGAGCAAATGGGTGGAGAAGGGAGATGATAAAATTGAAAGTGGGAGTTGGAGCCCAAGGCAACAGTGAAGGCTTGAGTCTCAGGTCAAGGAGCACATTGCCCATGTTGGCTCCCCTGAGTCAGACACCCTGGGCGGCAGTTGGGAAATCTACTGGATCAGCCGGCAGGGCCTTGCCTTCATACTTTTGGGCTTTGTTGTAGCATTGAGTAACAAAAAGGACGGAGAATTTAAAAAGTATGATTTTAGCTAAAGCATAGAGTATCTTCATCAATTAATTTTCTAACTGGAGCAAAATTTGGATTCAGAGTAGCTGAGCGGTATAGTGTGAGCTGGTGGGAAAAGAAAACTCATTTTTTTTTTTTTATAGGCTGTTAGATGTCTTGGCTGCAAGGAAGGATCCACAGGGATTATCTGGAGATGTTTTGATAAATGGAGCGCCTCGGCCTGCCAATTTCAAATGTACTTCTGGTTATGTGGTACAAGTAAGTATTCGTAGATTTGCATTTTATATTTCTCCTGTTTCTATGTGGACATATGCTTTGGCTGATAGTTCAGTGTGCTTCTCGTTGATTCATG